>JBBPBS010001075.1:4841972-4878488 GCA_037974835.1 Cicer judaicum | reverse complement strand
AATTGAATTAATTAAATTCGTTATCTTATTTATCGAAAAAAATATACATTTCATAAATAGTAAAAAATCTACAACGAGATTACAGTCATTTTCCTAAAATGGTTTAATCATAATAAAATTATGTTAAATATTATCAAAAAAATAAAATAATTATAAAAACACTATATTTTCACTAAAAACTACTATCATGAGATATTGAGCCTTCTTTTTACGGTTTTTTTTCTTCCTAAAAAGAATAATTTTTCTAAACAAAATAATAACGTTTGAAAGTTTTAGATGGTTAGTTATAATTTTAAAAAGAAAAAAAATAAAAAAATTTAAGCAAGAAGCTCTTTTAAGTAGTTTTAAAATAAAATATTTTAAAAAAGTAATTTTTATTACGATAAATATAAAATAATTTCTATTTTTTATTAAATTATCTAAATAATAATTTCTAAATGGCCAATTTTCAAATTCAAAACATCATTATATAAACTATGGGCAGTAAAAACTGACAAATCACTGGGAATTGGTGAGAGAAATAGAGAGAGAGAAGTCACATTCATATTCTTAAATTGAGTTAGTTTCATTTGTTTTCTCATTCCTTTTATTTTGAAAGAGGTATATAAATACGTGCCATAGAGTAGGTATGTATATGAGCTCATACACAACATAACCTCTCTTCTCTTCTTTAATTATCATCATCCTTTTATTTCTTCTTGGGATTCAGAATTTTTCATTCAATGACTCTTTAATCCTCTTTCAAATTTAACTCTTGTTTTTCTTTGTTCTCCTCGTATTGATATTTCAGTTCATTTTTGTTCTCCTTTTCTCACAACATGGCTGCTGGTGAAAAGGGTTCACTCTCACTTGACAATATCAAGAATGAGACTGTTGATCTGGTATTTTCCCTCAACTCAACCCATTTTATTTTTTTATTTATTTTCTATTTTCTCAATTAATTTTGTGTTTTAAATTATTTTATATGTCACTTACAAAAATAATATCATCTTACATAAAGTTTACTTTTTTTTTTTCATTTCCTTTAATTATGTCCAATATGGTTCTGGATTTTGAATTTTTAGCTCAACATGAGGTTTTGATTTTGTTTGGCTTCAAAGTTTTATAGTTATATTTATCTTCCTTATGCACGCTTCCAAAGCTAGCAACAATCTGAACTTTTTTGTAAATATTATTTTAGCTTTTTTGAACCACATGCGATCTCAATTATTATTTTGAAGCTTTTATATATATATATATATATAATTGTTTTCTAATAAGGCATTAAAATTGTAAGGACAATTAATTTAGTTTTTCAAATTTGAGAATGAACTGTTTCCTTTTTTTAATTAAAAATATCAATTTAGTAAAAAAAAATTCAAAGTTTTCACTACAATTTAAAACGTTTTATATTTTTTTATGCAACAAAAGATAATTTAAGTCAACATGTATATCTTTTATAATTTTGATGGATACTTAATAAAAAGTATTTTGATTAAATAACTAAATTCATTGGTAATGTTTAATTTAAATGGCCAATTAAATATTTCACAAATTTGACTAACAAACTGAATAGGAATAAAAAAAATTAATAGACTATATAGTTTCAAGGACTATAAATATTAATTTGTTCAATTATTTTCTCTATTTGAAATTTTCATTGTCCAGAAAATGAATACCCAAATTGTCAAAAGGGTAGTTAAATGGGGAAGGTAACATGCAGGGAGAGAGAATCATATAAGAGCTTTTTTATTCTTTCTTGAAATTTTCCTTCACTTTACCAACGGATCTAAGCATGTGAGATAACCATTAAAGAAATCTAGTAGCCGTTTATTTTGTAAAAAATATTCTTTTTAAAAAAAAAATTTATTTTACTTTAATAAAAGATTTTTTGAAGTAAACTATAATCAAATAATTTTTATTTTTTTTTATAAAAATATAAATAAAATATTTACTTTTGTTAATCTAAAAAATATTTTTATTTTTCTGTCAACAAATAAAATTTACATAAATAATAAAAAAAATATTTTTACGAGATAATCCTCTCCTTGAAGTTCACAATTTGTCTCAAAAATAGTTCCCATGTATTAAGGCTGTGTTTGTGTACATATTTATCAAGTGACTCCGTCATGTGTGCCTTGTTTGGTGCGGGTATTTTAAGTACTTTTTGGTTGTACTTTGGCTTTTTTATTCATTCAATAGTAATAATGCAATAATTGTTACTATGTTCTTAGAACTTGATGGGTTAACCGTTTTCATTGTAAATCTCACATTCAACGGTACTGACTCCAAAAGGGGGACAGTGGGCCCTACTTTTGTTTGTAGTCATGAATTGTTGTTTGTTGCCATGCATCTTTTGTAAATTTTATTCTCAATATTTTTTGTGTCATGATACAATATCAATTTTGATTAATCGATTTTGATTTTTTAATTTTTCAAACATGTACTTAATTTGTGTTTACTCAAAAACTTGACAGTATACTCTAATACTCCACCATATAATCAACCAAATAAACACCTTTTCCAACTTGTTGTGACACAATAATCTATGTCATCGAATATTTGAGTAATGATAATTAACTCCATACTTTAAACATCTTAATAAGCAATGAGCACCATATTGTATAGTACAATAATATTTTTTTAATAATCATATCATTAGTACAAAGTATTTATCGATTTTGTCTTGAGACGAAAAATGACGACAAGTGAATCACATGGAGGAGAGAGAGTTGTGATACTCCCTACTAACACTCAACACTTTCTTGGTGTGGAGGCCAAACCCTCTTTGGTTCTTTTTTACTTATTTATTTTTCTACAAAAGTTAACATGTGTCCTTAGTATTTTTAACTTATAAAAAATTGAAATATTGTGTTAAAAAATTATATTTTTATAATGTTTTTTTATGCTAACTCCTATGAGTGAACACGTTATTAGGATAGGATTGCAATAATTTCTTTTTGACTTAGATGCACCAACTCTTAGAATACTTATTTCGGGATAAGATTAAAATAATCTTACTAATTAATAATTTTGAATTTTTTAATCATTTTATTGTGTTATAAGAATTATAATTAAGATAGTTGGTCAAACACTGCAATTTGTGTTGAGGCATGATACATGCATAATTCGACTATACATTGTAAAAAATAATAAATTTCTATAGATACAAAATAACAAAATATATTATTGGTATATTTAAAGAATAAAAGCTAATTATAATTAGTTGTTATATTAGTATTTTTTTTACTTAAATTTAAATTTGAATTTTTTACTTTTTTAATCTTTAGTTCAAATTAATTGAGTTATTCACTCACTCTAATATTTTCTATATGATTATCATATTGTAGAATTATTAATGCAAACTAAAATATATTAAACGCTTTCATATATTAAAAAAATGAAGAGATGCGTTACTTTCAAAGTTACCAATTTTTATGAGTAAAAAATAAAGTTACCTAATTAACCCATAAACATTTTTAATTGTTTAATAATCACTAACATGATCAATTTATTTATAGGAACGTATTCCAATTGAGGAAGTGTTTGAGCAATTGAAATGTACCAGGGAAGGTTTGTCCACTGCAGAAGGAGACAACAGGATTCAAATTTTTGGTCCAAACAAGCTAGAAGAGAAAAAGGTTTTTTCTTTTATGACATTATTATTATTATTATTATTATTATTATTATTATTATTATATCAAAACAATAATGATAGTGTATTTTATATATGTTTTTAAAGAGTCAAAATTTCTAAATGAAAATAATACTTATTGAAATATTATAACTGATATAGTGTCTGAGTCGTGTTGGTACCTAACATTTGAGACACATGACTCACTCACATATAGTTGTATAATCATTTTATTTTCTCAAATTATTATAAGTCTAGACTTGTTACTGCTATTGTCGTGTCTGGTGTACGTTGATCTGTCAGTGATTGATAGAATATAACTGTGATGATGTAGGAGAGCAAATTTCTGAAGTTTCTTGGGTTTATGTGGAATCCACTGTCATGGGTGATGGAAGCTGCAGCTGTAATGGCAATTGCTCTTGCAAATGGTGATGGACAGCCACCTGATTGGCAAGATTTTGTGGGAATTATTTGCTTGTTGGTCATCAATTCAACTATCAGTTTCATTGAAGAAAACAATGCTGGAAATGCTGCTGCTGCTCTTATGGCTGGTCTTGCTCCTAAAACAAAGGTAATAATATTATTAAAAAATCATAAAGTTTTGTTCTGTTATCTGCATCATAATGTTTCTGATGCAGAAATAAGTTAGTGGTATTTAATCTCTTTAGTATAAATAGAAGATTTCTTTGTCTGTTTTTAAGCTTGTTTTTTTAACTACTTTCCAGGTTCTTAGAGATGGAAAATGGAGTGAGCAAGAGGCTGCAATTCTAGTCCCAGGAGACATCATTAGCATCAAGCTTGGTGACATTATTCCGGCCGATGCTCGTCTTCTAGAAGGTGATCCTTTAATGGTTGATCAAGCAGCATTGACAGGAGAATCACTTCCTGTGACAAGACATCCAGGTCAAGAAGTTTTCTCAGGTTCAACTTGCAAACAAGGTGAAATCGAAGCTGTTGTTATCGCAACCGGTGTTCACACATTCTTTGGAAAAGCAGCTCATTTGGTTGACAATACAAACAATGTTGGACATTTCCAAATGGTTCTTAAATCCATTGGAAACTTTTGTATTTGTTCCATTGCAGTAGGTATGTTGGCTGAGATTATAGTCATGTATCCAATCCAACATCGCAAATACCGTGATGGAATCGACAACCTTTTAGTCCTCTTGATCGGAGGAATTCCAATCGCTATGCCGACTGTGTTGTCTGTGACAATGGCTATTGGGTCTCACAAACTTTCTCAACAAGGTGCTATCACAAAGAGAATGACTGCCATTGAAGAAATGGCTGGTATGGATGTTCTTTGCAGTGACAAGACAGGAACACTCACACTTAACAAATTGAGTGTTGATAGGAACTTGATTGAAGTCTTTGTGAAGGGTGTGGATAAGGAACATGTCATCCTTTTGGCTGCAAGGGCTGCTAGGACTGAAAATCAAGATGCTATTGATGCTGCTATTGTTGGAATGCTTGCTGACCCGAAAGAGGTTTCAACTTCTTTTCCATTTATCCATTAGTCTTTGAGTTCAAGGTTCTAAATTGCAGTTGTAGTTGTAGTTGTGGTTGAGGTTACACTACAAAGTGCAAACCTTAACAATATTGTTACAGAGACCTCTAAAATATTTTTTTCGACCACAATTTAGAACTATGCTTCAATTCATTTATATATTTTCTGAGTTCATAGTTCGAAATTGAGGTTGCAGTTGAGTTTATGCTGTAAACCATAATAATGCAGGCAAATACAATCAATGTGGCTGCAATTGCAATTGCGATGCTATTGCAGAGACCTTTAAAAAAAAATTTATTGCGAATGTAATTGCAGTTGCAAACAAAAGTTTATATAAGTGATTTGACATGTTGATAACTTATGTAGGCGAGAGCGGGGATAAGAGAGGTGCATTTCTTGCCATTCAATCCTGTTGATAAGAGAACTGCTTTGACATATATTGATGGTGATGGAAGTTGGCATAGGGCAAGCAAAGGTGCTCCTGAACAGGTAAACTTTTGTTTATTATTTGTGACATTCTTAGTTACTTCATTGAATGATGCTAATACTTTGATTTATGTTTGTAAACAGATCATGAACTTGTGTAACCTTAAGGATGATGCTAAGAAGAAAGTCCATGCTATTATTGAAAAGTTTGCAGAAAGAGGGCTGCGTTCACTTGGTGTTGCTAGACAGGTTTTTTTCTTCTTTTTTTTGGATTCATTTCTGAAATTTGTATTCAAAATATTCATTTCCATTCATATCCATAAGCAGTTGGACTCGAGTTGTTAATAAACTTTAATAAAGGATAAATCCATTAGTAATATCTGAATTCGAACCATAACTGCAACAATCTTTTACTAAACTGTACTTACTACTCAGTTAAACTCCGAATAATCAAAACTCCTGTTGTTGTTCTTTGCAGGAAGTTCCTGAGGGAACAAAGGAAAGTGCTGGTGCTCCATGGCAGTTTGTTGGTTTATTGTCAGTGTTTGATCCTCCTAGGCATGACAGTGCTGAAACCATTAGGAGAGCTCTTAATCTTGGTGTCAATGTTAAGATGATTACAGGTAACTAATATACATATTTTCTTGCTTAAGACAGAAACTGTAAATAAAAATTTTCTTGATTTATTATCAAATAAGGGTTTTAAATAAAAGTCTGCAACTGTGATTTGGTTCGCAACATAACAGAATTTTAAGTTGGCGAAACCGCAACGTGACTGCATTTGAGCATTTGACTGCAATTCTCCATAATATCAACGATCGCAACACGAACATGGGCTCTATATAATGAACATTTTCTTGACTTTGTTTCTGCTCTCTAGGTGATCAACTTGCCATAGCTAAGGAGACTGGTAGGAGACTTGGTATGGGAACCAATATGTATCCATCTTCTACCTTGCTTGGTAATGACAAAGATGCAAATATTGCTGCAATTCCAGTTGAAGAGTTGATTGAGACGGCAGATGGATTTGCTGGAGTTTTTCCAGGTTCATATTCTTTTCAATTTTATTTTATCAATGTCTGACATTGACACATGTTAGACACCAGACACACCTTCAATATAAGTGTCGGTGCTAGGGCAACATGATACTGACACATGTCAGATATTAGACACAACTTTAATCTGAATGTCAGTGCTAAGTTCCTAATATTGTCCTTAACATCTTCTTTTGTTTAATACTATACAGAACACAAATATGAAATTGTGAAGAAGTTACAAGAGAGGAAGCACATTTGTGGAATGACTGGAGATGGTGTGAATGATGCACCTGCATTGAAAAAAGCAGATATTGGAATTGCTGTTGCTGATGCAACTGATGCTGCAAGAGGTGCTTCTGATATAGTCTTGACAGAACCTGGATTGAGTGTTATCATCAGTGCTGTCTTGACAAGTAGAGCTATTTTCCAAAGAATGAAGAACTACACGGTTTGTTACATTTTACATGCTCTTTTGTTTTTATCATTCATCATGTTGAATATTATTAACATTTGACACCATTTTTATTTTGTATTTCAGATCTATGCTGTGTCTATCACTATCCGTATAGTGGTAAGTAAATAGTGTTGCTAGATATGTATTTTGGTCGTTGCAGAGTTAATTTATTTTTTATTGGCATCAACTATTATAATTAATAACTTATCTTATAATTTAAATATCTTCTATTTTCTCTCTAAAAATCTCATATCTATATGAATGCTAATCAATTTGGATTTTCTACTTCTTAATGCAGTTTGGCTTCATGTTTATTGCATTGATATGGAAGTTTGATTTCTCTCCATTCATGGTTTTGATTATTGCCATTTTAAATGATGGTAAAATACTTAAACTTATATGTTGTCTCTTAGATAAACTTTAAAATCTCTTCATAACAGCTATGCTGAAAGACAATTTGTGATTTGAAAATAATAACTTTGATATATGATTTAGGAACAATCATGACAATTTCAAAGGACAGAGTTAAGCCATCTCCAATGCCTGATAGCTGGAAACTTAAAGAAATATTTGCTACTGGTGTAATGCTTGGAGGTTACTTAGCATTGATGACTGTGATATTCTTCTGGGTGGTGAAAGACACTAAGTTCTTTCCGGTAAGAAATTGTCCCTTTACTTAATATTGTTAGAAAGTGATAGGACACTAAATATTTAGAATATGTCCTTTACATGCCTTGTTGTCCTTATTTTGATGTTCATGTATCGGTTCAAATGTCTTGACACACTTGTCTTGATTGTGATTGCAGGACAAGTTTGGAGTTAGACATATTCATGACAATCTTGATGAATTAACAGCTGCTTTGTATCTACAAGTTAGTATAGTTAGTCAGGCTTTGATCTTCGTTACCCGTTCGCGTAGCTGGTCTTTCGTCGAACGCCCCGGAATGCTGCTAATGGGTGCTTTCCTCATTGCTCAACTGGTAAGTATCCAAGCAAAGCCACTTGAATCCTGAACTTCCATCAAGTGTTGCAGCTGATATTCTGATACATTTTTTATGTATGTTATTCAGATTGCTACATTAATAGCAGTATATGCCAATTGGGGATTTGCAAGGATCCATGGAATTGGTTGGGGTTGGGCAGGAGTGATATGGCTGTATAGTATTGTCACCTATCTTCCTCTTGACATCATCAAGTTTTTCATTCGCTATTTATTGAGTGGCAAAGCTTGGGAAAATCTTCTAGAAAACAAGGTACATATACTTGCAAATTTCATATTATATATTATGTTTCAAATAAAGTGATATTTATGGATGAAATTGGAACTTATTATGTTTGAAAATGTTATAGACTGCCTTTACTACTAAGAAAGATTATGGAAAAGAAGAGAGAGAAGCTCAATGGGCACTTGCTCAAAGGACACTTCATGGACTTCAACCACCAGAAACATCAAGTGTGTTCAATGAGAAGAGTAGTTATAGAGAATTGTCTGAGATTGCTGAACAAGCTAAGAGACGTGCTGAAGTTGCTAGGTAAGAAATAACAACTACTAATTTTTTTGTCGTCGTTACTTATTAGACAATTGTCAGTAGTTTTTTTTATCAGATTTTGGAGTTTCCACGTTATTTTTGCATGTGTTTGATTGTGTTCTTTAACTTACCCTATATTTGCAGGCTTCGTGAGCTTCATACACTTAAAGGGCATGTTGAATCTGTTGTGAAGCTAAAAGGGCTGGACATAGACACTATACAACAACATTATACTGTGTGATATAAAGCAACATACAAATGTTGTAGATATATTAAGGGGCCAACAATATTCAATATGGCATACTTAAAACAAGAAGAGATAAAGCCAATATTAGGTGGGGAGAGATTAATCTTGTGATATTTCTCTCCCAGTGTCTTACCTTATTATTAATTAAATGTATTTCTAGTAATCTCTTTTGATGCTAGAGTCTTAAGTAGTCTTTAGTTTCAAAAACCTTGCTTCTCTATTGCTTTTGAGTCCACCTTTCTCAATTTATTTGAGGTTTTCATGTTATATTGTATGTCACTTTTAAAGTGGCAGTGATTAGACAATGAGTTACCTATTATTGGGAAACTTGTGGTGGAAAAATAAGAGTGTATGGAAGTCTTAAAAGGCATCGTTACAAATTTCAAACTTTGACATGGTCTCAACTCTAAAACTTGCTTTCATATTATCTGTATTTGTAGGTGGAATCTCAATGTGGTATTTAAACAACAAAACTCTCTTACTTAATAGACTAGTATTTTGGGTTGAATTTATTTTATGGACATAAATGTTAACAATGGAAGCTTTCATTGAGACGGGATAGCATAAAGGCCTATTTATTAGTTAATAAGGATCAAAATATCGAATTTAAAAATAAAATGACTAAAAGTTCATTTTAAATACAATAGTGGGACTAAAAGTACATTAAACTATATCTATTATCTATTTCTATTATATATATTAAAACAAAACTTTAAATTCTATTTACGACAACTCATCTTCATATTTATCAACTTACACAAATTCTGATGTGGCACTTTCCAAAAAACTAGTTTTTTCAAAATCTACTTCCAATCTATTTTGTTTCTCCAATATGTAAAGCAAGACTTTTCACTTTCCCATACAATTATTCCTTACATTATGCAATTTCAACTCTAATTTATTATTCAATGATTGATCAATACACTTTAAGCCTCTAATTTATCACTCTAATTACTCATCAAAACTTTCATTTCAATTAATCATACAAAAAAGAACAAACCACCCAATATCTTCAAAGTATCACCGTACAAGTATGACTACATACACACATTAAAGCTCTAATTTATCACTCTAATTGTTCATCAAAAATTTCATTTCAATAAATCATACAAAAGAGAAAAAATCATCCAATATCTTCAAAATATTACAATACAAGCACGACGACATACACACATTAAGATAAACTGTTTTTCAACCACTCTCTTGCACATTCTCGATTTAAGCAATGATAATGACATTATGAAATGCAATCAAACTACACTTATTTGTGACACATTCTCAGTTCATAAATACTTCATTAATATTGTTCAAGATCATGTATAACTACAATTGAATAGGAGGTGAGTTTTTCCCTAAGATGTTGAATGTGTCTCTCATAACATTTTTTTCTTTTTATAATTATAAAAACATAAATCATAATCGAAAAAAAATGAATAACATTAAATATTTGAAAATGAATCATTTATAACAATTTCACTTTCACTCGAAATTTTTTATATCTTAAACATACACAAATTTTCTTGCCTATAAATTTTTGCACCCCACTCTTGAAGATTCTTGACTTTGTTAAATAATCATTTAAAAATTTCATTTTACATTCTAATTATTTAGACGAAACAATATTTAAAGTAATTGAAATTGTTCTCTGTAAAAAAAAAAAAATACCATAACCATATAATTTGGTTACATTATGTATTAAACTTTTATTTGGTTTGACAATTTTGTAAAAAATATTATTATTATTTAAGGTTTTTGAACCTTAAGAAATTTCTATTTTACTTTGTAATGTTCTTTCCATATATATCACCTATATTTGCACACTTGAAAAATTGTTTCAATATTTTGAATGTTACTATGAACATTATTTTTAATAAATTACTACTCACGAATCAATGTAATGATAAACCGCAAAACATACAATATCATTTAGTGCATACTTAGATTAACATGGAAATTGACATAATCACCATGAACAGATAAAATTGTAAAATGTCAAAAATACATAAATTTATAAGTCTAATGTTTTAAAACTAATATAAATTATATAAAACAAATAACATATATATTATTAGAAGGAACAATTCAATTAAACCAAAAATCTTGAATAAATCAATTACACATCTATTATAATATATTAAAATATAGTCCCGAATTCTATCGATAACTCATCTATATGTACACCACATATTCCAAATTTTCCCAACTCACAAAAATTCTTTTGGACACCTCCTAAATCACACTACTTCTTTCATATTTTGCTTCCATTATAGTGTTTCACCAATATGTAAAGTAAAACAAACTCTTTCACTTGTTTATTCAAATACAATTATTTTATACATTTAGAAACTTTAACTCTAATCAATACATTTAAAGCTTTGATCACTTATCAAACTTTTCATTTCAATAACTCATACAAAAAAGAACAATTCATTCACTATCTTCAACGCATTCTTTATCACACATAAAGATTCATCCTTGATTTTCAACCACCGTCTTGCATTTGATTCAAGTAACTTACCAATGGATAAATGCATTATAAAATGCAACAAAGTCATACTCATTTCAACGTGTGACACATTCTTAGTCCACAAATCTTTCAATAATGTTGTTTCTCTATTGTCATTATTGTGGAAGACCATATATAGGAGATGAGTATTTTCCTAAGCTATTGAATGTCTCTTTTGTAACATTTTTTTTTCTTTTTATAAATAGAAAACACATTTCATAAGCAAAATAAAATAAAGATGAAAAATACTAAAGATAGTTGTTTGGAAATGAATAACTTCTAACCATTTCACTACTAGAAATTTTCTATATCTTAAGAGTTTTATGTAAATAACGTTTTTACTATATAAAAACTATTATTATTGTTATTATTATTATTATTATTTAAAACTTTTGAGCCTCAAGAAATTTCGATTTTGTTTAGTAGTGTTTGTTTAATATATCTATTAGCTATATTTGTATATGCGAAGAATTCTTGCAATATTTTGAATACTATTACAAATGTTAATTTTAACAAATTAATACTCATGAATGAATGATATAGTACATACTAGGACACACATTATCACTTAATACATGTTTGAAATGACTAAATTACGGATCTACAAAGATTTTAACAAAAATTACTCTTTAAAGGTTAACCAAAATTACGATGAATTTTTTCAATTCACCATCAGTTCAAACATACACTTATACACAATATTAGTTCTTCAAAAGTTTACATTTCATTTTTACAACTTAAAGTTTATCGACAAAATTTTCTTTACTAAAATTTCGTCATCTTTACATACTTAAATTTATGAAGTTTTTGAGTCATAATGACAAGCCGTTCTACTAAGAAGTAATTCTTGTGTAGACATAAGAATTTGGTTACACACAAAAAATTACATTTCTTTTAATTATTTTAAAATTATACATTCTTTAATTATTATTTTTCTACTTTTTTTTTCTTCTTTTATGTGTGCAAATTCTTGTGTCCATACAAGAATTATTATCCATTAAGTTATTATGAACTCTTAAAGTATATATAAAAAAAAACTAAGGTACATGTGAAGTTGTTCATTTTTTACGTCAAGCTGTGCAATTCACTTTCACGTTGATGTATACAACTTTATACTATATTACCAATTATTTTGAGTAAGACGACATTAATTATTGTTAGACTAAAACTCAAGGAGTATAATCTTTATCCTAAGAAGTCGTTGGTATACTCATATCTAACTATTGATGAAGGCCATATACCTCTTTGTGAATCTTTATGAATCTGAATTCACATTTTCATTGAAATTGACTATCTTATTTAACTATACATATGATTAGTCTGATGTTAAACAATTTTCATAGTTAATTTGTAAAATTATAAATGTCAAAAAGTACATAAATTTAGAAAATATAATGTTTTCAAACTAATATAAATCATATAAAATAAATAACATATTATAGTTAAATATACCACTTTTATAATAAAGAAATGATGAACTTTAATAATTATATTATTAGAAGAAACATTTCAAAGAAAACAAATGACTTAATAAACCAATTCGAAGTAGAAAAAAATATTAACGATAAAGACTGCGTCACTAATGTTACAAAATCTTATCAACAATATCATATATTTAAAATATGTTGCATGGTTTGAATTAATCAATAATATTTTATATTTCCTTTTGAAATAAAGCAAAATTAAACTATAGTATTCAAAACTATATTTACCTCTTAACACATAAATATTTAGTATGTTCTACACTAAAACAAAAACATTACTTTAAATTTATATATTATTGTTTTATATTTAATAATATATTAAATTCTACCGCGTAACGCACGAGTTAACATCTAATTTTTATTATATTTTAAAAGTTTAATTAAATTGTGTGTCGTATTTTTAAGTGATAAATATTCAAAAATATTTCTAAAGAAAATTAATATTATTTGTTAGGAGATTTGACTTGATGTCCCAATTTATTCTTATTTATTATGTACTTAAGTACAACTTCAATTGATTTCGCTTTGTCAATTTCACTATTTCAACTAGTCTTTTTTTTTCTCTCTTCAATATATAACTATTCTCTCCTTATTTATTTGAGAAACTGACTTATTTTAATAATATTTCAAAGAATTTATATTTCTTTTAGGTTTCATTCTAATTTTTTTTGCATGATATCTTCTTGATTTTAGAGATATTCTCTTGTTTTTATATATTCTTACTTTAGAAAATAATTTGTTGTATTTTGGAAGATTTGCAATTTGTGGATGAATAAATTCATAAACGCAGTCATCCGAGACACCTCAAATTTAGATATTTGTTTATTAACTAACTACTAGAAAAAGTACTTTTAGAGGTCAATTTTTCGCTAAATGGAGAAAATCGGGTACTAATTACAATAGCAACTGATTTAGTGACCAATTTAAATCAGTAGGTAAACTGTTAGTCGTCAGCTGTTGCGACCAAATCAACTACCGAATTCAGTTACCGAATTTTGTAATCGATTTTATGACTGAATTTTGTGATCGATTTTTGAGACTGAATTAGTGACTAAATTTTGAGACTGATTTAGCAACCACTTTGAATTAATTTTCTATGTCATCAGCGACCGATTTAGAGACGAAATTTGTGACATAAATTGTTATCTTTATTAAATATTTGATCACTAATTTCGTCTCTAAACATTACCATTTTTTTTAAATACATTACTTTAATGTTACAATAAAAATAATTTTTTAATTTGTTTTCAATATCTAAAAAATTCATACACCAAACTCATTTAAAAGCATTAATCATATCAATGTATATAACTAAAGAACATAATATATTTAAGTACTCAAAATAATACAGATAAAATTTTATTTTAAACATAATATATTTAGTCATAACAAATTACAACATATTGGTTCTTCAGATTAACTTATCACTATTCATCTAACTCTTCATCATCATGATCACAATCATCATCAAAATCATCAAATCGTGATCACCATTCTCATCATCATTATCATCAATCCCATCTTCATGAATTTGATCTCTAGTATATGGCATGTGTTTAAAGTTGAAGCTATTTATCAGTTGTTTTATCAAATGGTTGTTGCGCTCAACTGCTTTGTTTGTATTAGCCAATTTCTCTCGAAATTGATCTCTTTCATTTCTCATTTCTTCAAATTCATGTCTTTGAACCCGATCTATTGATGAAGAAGATGACCCACGATAATATGGTCTCCCTAATAATACAGCAGATTCCATTTTCAGACCATATACTCGTCCTCTTTTTATTCCTGCAACTTCACACCACACATCTAATTCATTTGGTGGAGGAGTTCCTTGTGAAGTTGTTTCTTGGGTCAATTCACAATAAGAAAACAAGGATTTTGTGAGGGCTAAAAGCCCTCACAAAAGGGAAGAAGCAGCTACAAATACGGTGGTCACAAACATTTGTGGCGGCCAAAATGGCCACAAAGTTTGAAAAGTACGTTGCCTTTTGTGAGGACAAAAGTCGTCACAAACGTCTACCTTTGTGAGGGCATAGGCCGCCACAAATGCCTCACTTTGTGAGGGCACAGGCCGCCAAAAAAGATTTTAAAAAGTTAAGCCTTTGTGAGGGCTCAAGCTGCCACAAATGTTTCCCTTTGTGAGGGTTTAAGCCGCCACAAAAGATCATCTAGATTAACAAATT
This sequence comes from Cicer judaicum, assembly GCA_037974835.1. Taxonomy (NCBI): domain Eukaryota; kingdom Viridiplantae; phylum Streptophyta; class Magnoliopsida; order Fabales; family Fabaceae; genus Cicer; species Cicer judaicum. The sequence continues at coordinate 4,863,502 of JBBPBS010001075.1, read as the reverse complement.
AATATTTTATGAGGAATTAGGCCGCCACAAAATATTAAGTATATTAAAAAATTAATTTTTTAAATTTGAAATTAATACTTTATTATAATATAATATATAATAAATTAACATGAATAAAAATTGAAATTTTAAATTAAAATTAAAAATAATTTAAATTTAAATTAAATTTAAAATATAATATCAATATAAAATAAATTTAATATATAATAAACTAATCTGAATATAAATTAAAAATTTAAATTAAAAATATAATATTATAATTCAATTATCATTTAAATTAAATTTAAAATATAATATTTAAATTATAATTATAATTTAAAGATTAATTTAAATTAAAATAAATTAAAATTAATTTAAAACTAAAATTTAAATTTAAAAATTAAAATAAATATTATATATAAAAATATAATATTAATAATAATTAAAGTATTTGCTACCAAACTAAATAAATTAAAATCAATAAAGTAATATAGTTTTTTTTTTAAAAATAGTTATATTAAAATCAATAAATTTTACTTTATATGTCAATTAGGGGAGTATTAATTAATTTGCAAACAATATAATAAATTAGTATCAAGACTAGTATAATTATATAAATCGAATTAAAATTTTAAATGATGTTTTTTTAATAATCAAGACTAACAATCAATAAACTATATTAATATGTATCAAGACTTATAACAAAAAATAATAATATCATCAATTTTAATAATATTTTTTTAAAAAATAGTTATATTAAAATCAATAAGTTTTACATGTGTTTGAAACTTTTATTTATCATATATTATGTTAACAACATAATTTCTATTTTTTTATAAATAAATCTATAATAACACATATTACTAATCTATATTTTAAAAATAATATAAATATATTTATCGTATCACATATATATTTACTAATCTAAATTTGAAATGTATAAAATGCTAACTTGATGTCGGGTAGTGTCTGACTTGAAGCTTTCACGTACATAGCTTAGAACTCTTCGAAGTAATTAACAACCATTGTCAAAATAAAAATTCAATAATATTAATTACATAAATAACTTCAAGTCAAAAATAAAAAACTAAATATATAATATAATATAAACTTACCAAAATTGAAACAACGTTAGAGGAATATTTTTTGTTGATAGAAGGTGGAGAGAAAATTTAGAAGGAGGATTTAGAGAGAAGATAGAAGTGAAAAATGACGATAAGAGTGGAGTAATATATATATATATATATATATATATATATATAGGATTTGGTTGACCCTTTGTGACGCCCTTTACCCTCACAAAATTTAGATTTTGTGGCTGAAAAAACCCTCACAAAATCACAACGTTGTGATTTTGTGAGGGCTTAGGCAGCCACAAAATCCACCTAAATTTTTAAACATTTGTGAGGGCTTTTTCAGCCACAAATAAAGACCAATTTTAATTTTTGTATTTGTGAGGACTTTTTCGGTCACTAATTTGTGATGGTTTTTTTCGGCCCCAAATATTTGTAAAATTGGCCACAAATTAGAGTTCTTATTGTAGTGATTCTTCCAACCTATGTTTAAATTTTTCCTGTCAACATAAATATAAAGCTAATAAATATTTTAAAACACTTTATTCCGATCTTACATGAAGATAAAAAAAAAACAACATAAAAAATAAATAATATACATTTTAAAGTTGAAATCTCTTGAAATTTCATATTGTTCAAAAAATTTAAAAGTTTCAAAAATATTTAAGATTTTTACAAATTGCGTTTCCGAAGTTTGCAAGATTTGAAATTGTTAGAATTTGACTAAATTTCGAAAGAGTGTGTGAAAATGTGGTAAGTAAATTATTTTTAAGGTTTTATATTTAATTAAAAGGGTAAAATTATCTATTCGTATGTCTTGGGAGTGGCAGGTAGAAAAATCTAATTAATTTGACAAAATCCAAATGAATTAAATGTCAAAATCTAGTAACAACTTTTTCAAAAAAAAAAAAAGAAAAAAAAAAGCCAATAACAAATAAAAACCATATTAGAAATATAAACCATAAAATCACTCCTTAAAAAACTCAAAAAACCTGGGATTAGAGGGCCAAAAATCTCATACACATTATAGAGGTAGAAAGCATCAAAATATTTATGTGGTACATATTGAATTTTATTGCAAAATCACTAACCAAATTGGTTTACAATAACAACTCCAACCAGGTTGATCTACATCCAATGAAAGAAGAAACAAGTAACATACAAAATTTACAAGATACAAATGATTTTTAAAAAATAATATGGCCCAAAAGGATTGAAGCCCAAAAATATGTATGTAACTCCAAAAAGAAATATAAGGAATATACTCCACGCTCCAACGTCTAATCTTCCCACTCCCTATAAATCTATTAAAATTGAAAAATAACCCTTTTTAATATTTTGTTAAAAATATTTCAATTAAAATTATATTTTCACGACTTCGAAAATTTTTAAAATCAGAAAAATTCAGAATATTAAACTTTTTAAAATCTGAAAAATTTAGAACATTTTTTATTGAAATTGAAAATTTAGGAACCAATCCACGCAAAACATCGATGCTATCCAACAACTTACAATTCAGGTATGAGTTTTCTATAGAACCAATTAATTATATTTTCTAGAATTCAACTATTGTTGACATGGCGTTGTTTTCTGAATTTGACTCATTGCTTAAAATGTTGTAGAAGATGAAGAGATAAAAAGATGAAAATATTCAAGTTAAAGAAGATTATGGGTTGTTTAATTTGCCCAAGAATAATGATGAACATTATGAGTTTTGAGTTGAACAACCTGTATTCATTTTTTATTAATTTCTTTCGATTTTTATTTTATTTTTTTAATCAGTTAGTTTGAAAAATCACAAGCCATCAGAGCTTTATTATCATTGCCATGCCATAAAAAAATTATTATATCAGCGTTTTTAAACAAAAATAGTACTAGAGACTAAATTAAAATGTTTTTAATTATAAGGTTAAATTAAAAGAATATTTTTTTTGTATAAGAATTAAAATTAAAATGCTCCTTATTTACAAGGACATTTTGCATATTTAAGTCTATGTTTTAGGTTACGAATTTTTTTTTTAAAATATTTCAAATTTCAAATTTTTATAAAATGAAATTTTCAAAGTAATTTTATGTTTTTGAATTTCTAAAATAATAAAATTTTGGAATATTAAATTTCTAGAATGATGAAAAATTTAGAAGAATTTATAATTGATTTGTCAAAATGTTAATATTAGTGACTTTCATGCCCACATAAATTTTGGAGTCGTGAATTTTTTTGTTTTTGAATTATCCAGAATATATTTTTCTTATTGAATATTTGTTTTAAATAAAGTGGGGTGGAAAATTAACATTTAATATAGATCATAATAATATAGAGTGTAGTGTAGAAGTGTTGGAGTGGCCAGTGAATTTCTCTATAAGTAAACTAGCAAAAGAAAATGATGAGGTTCAAGCCCAATGCAGCAATTCTAATTTCTAGATACTTGGCAAGCATCATGCAAGTGACCCAACACAACACAAACTTTAAGGATATATTATTTTGTGAAAATATTTTGTTTTTAAATTTATTTTAATTTCACTCGTTGATAGATAAAAAATTTATAAAGTGGACAATCAACTTTATTTTTAGAAATAATATAAATATTAAAAAAAATATTTTTATTATTTTCAGAAATACATATTCATTAATTAATTAACATTTTATCATATTTTTTTACTATAGTTTACTTTAAAAGTTTTTCTTCAAAGTAAAATAAAATAAAAACATATTTAGTAAACAAAAATAATAAATATTTTTTACAAAAAATAATCAATTTCTAAATCTTTTAGAACTTCTCATCTTCACACCCTCAATGACACAATCAAGAATATTATCTCAGGACAAATTTAAATATGTCTTTATTAAGTGGAGACAAAAAATACTTATAGAAGTCTCGAAAAATTTAGAGAATACTTATAAAAATTTGAAGAGGTTTAAAAAATACTTGCGGAAGTCTTGACAGAAATTATGATTCTTTAGAAAGTTAATTACCACTTTATTAGGAGTTAGTTAAAATGCCCTTAAGAGATAGTCAAAATTATTAATAAATATGATATCTAGAAAGGCTAATAAAGAATAATTGGACAAACAGAGGAATAGAGAATACTCTTAGAAAGGCTAATAATGAATTAAGCTTAGAGAATACTTGAAGTTGTAAACAATATTAAAAGTCTGGCGACACATAAGTAAAAAAATTCTCTAACACATGAAGAAACAGAATAATAAAACTTGGACCTAAAAAAAATATTTGTAAATTATTTTAATAATAATAGAAAAATTATTTCAATTAAAAGGTAAATCTCTACATAAGAACATATCATATGTAACAACCTACTAATTATGAATTAGTATAAAAATTATTGAACTACATACTAGATAATTAATGCTTGCCCACAATATTTTCTGAAAAATCTATATTTTTTATGCAATAATGATAGAGGAAAAAAGAAGATCTAATTACATATCACAATATCTATATATAATTTGCATTTGAAATCTATCGTAAAATCTATTAAATTATGGTCTAGTGGTGACTCATGACAATAGTATGATAGATAAAAGCATACATGAAATGAAATGGGTAATTGAATAACAATTAAGTTAAGGGTATGATTAAATAGTATTAGTAGAAAGAAAGCGTAAACGAAAAGATATTATATATATACCCTACTAGAAGAAAAGTAGGTAATTAACCTGAGTGGTAACATGGGTGTGGGACATTACATCAATCACTTCATAAGCATACGCCAGAGTTACACAAACAGTTAGGATCCGATGACCAATGTTTGGCAGGTCATAGTGGACCCACCACAATTGTCAAAATTCTTATACAAGATATTCTATTTCCCATGTGCCTCTCTAAACCATGTGAACTCATTCATTACCAAACAATCAAATTTTCTTTTTTCTGTTTTTTTAATATTAAACAAACATTGATTAAAAGTATGGATTTTAAGACATTATAAATTGTTACTGGTTATGGTTATGCATGTTTTAAATTAAGAATGACACCAAAATCACGGTACGTTTTATCCATTAGCAAATCATAAATGAAGAATGTAATATTAATTTTATATATCTTTTATTTATTTAATGTGGCACACGGTCACAAAGAATCATCATCTCATTAAAAATTTACAATAAATTTATTAATGTTATGAATAATTAGTTTTTAGTGTGATATAAATTGATTAATGATTATGATGTATTTAAGGTTACAATCTTAAGTATATGAATATTTTAGATATTTTATAATTTTATTGTATTTTTTAAATTTTTTACAGTTTTATATAATTAATTTGATTGTTGTGAGTTTAATTGTAATTTCTTTTAGTTTTAATAATTTTAAATTATATTATTTTTTATCAATATAACTTTTACTAATTTAAATAAATAAATATTATTCTTTTAATAAAAAGTATTTTTAGTATCGATTTTCTTTTTTTAAACAAATATGAATAATAAATTCATTCTTTATTAACTTTTAAAAATAGAAAACTAGACTTAGAAAATATAATCAAATTACAAGTTCACATTCAATATTGTTGGATTAATGTATGACTGATTAATAAATTTTAAATATATTAAATTTAACTCTTTCAATTATTAATTAATTTCAAATCGTAATTTTATTCTATATACAATTTAAAAGATACCACTATTTATAAATTAATATCAAAGTTTATGAATGATATTACATAATTTTTTCATAATAAAAATTTATGTATAAATGACAAAAATATCATATTTAATTGGTGCATTTGATTGGAACAAAATATTATTTTATTTAATAAAAACGTTGTTAATATCTTAAAGATAGTGAATCGAATTAAAATATTATCTCAAACTTAGATTCATCTATAGGAAAGGAATAAATAAAAACCTTATTTTTACTAATTGGTGGATTAACTCACTTCCTTATTTTCAATTGAACCTAAATCATTTGAGTAGAAGAAGGTGTGAAAGGAAAAAAATAAGAAGAAGAAAGTTTACAAACTATGACTCTTGCTATTGGAGCCTTTTAGTTTAATTTTGTGGCTAATGACAAAGTGTGGGCTTGTCGTTATCTAAAATTTTAATTTTTCTACCCACAAAAAAGTTGTGTCCGTACAGACAACTTTGTGATCCAAAATTTGGATGGCGTGGATGAATATGTGCCTATGATATGGAGATTGGCTACAAATTAAGGGTTGCATCAATTTATGTTGAGCTAGAATTTGCTGTAACTGTTCCCACTAAATATGTCAACCTGTTGAGTTTGCACGTGATGTCACCTTTGAAACTTTACTCTAAATTTAAGCTAAAGTACAAAACTCAACTACGTGAGTTATGTCCCCATGTGTTGTCCTTTAAAATCCAACCATATCTTCTAAATCACAAATATATAATATCTACAGCTTCGATTCATATCTTACTTCCATATATAATCCATTCTTAGTTATTAGATATTTCACTCTATGGCTTTTAGTGGTATTATTTTCTTTTAAAACTAAACAAATTAATTCATTGTTAATTATATATAGAGTTTGAGGTTAGGTCATAATTAATGGTGAAGAAGAAAAAAAAAAAAAAGTGGCTTGTAAGATTTAGAACCATCTCATGCGGTTTATATATGAAAGAATAATCTTTATTCACTTTTAACTTAGTGGTCCTATCATGATCTCTCTAAATCATATTTTACCCTTTTTTTAAAACTTAATTTATTTATTTATCTATTCATCTTTAGATAAATTCTTAGATATGGTATTAATCCTTATAACATTATAAAAAAAAATATTTTACAATAATACTTATAACATTATAAAAAAAATATTTCACAAAAATTTCAAAATTTTAATTAAATAAATTAAATATAAATTTTAAAATAATAAAATATGAAAATAAAAACAATAAAAATAATAAATAATTGAAGACACATGTAGAGATAGTCAATAAAGTAAGATGCAATCAAAGCCTTTTAAGAGCCTATTTGAAAATCATTCAAAATCATGTCCTCTTTAAATTCCAAACCTCTATATATGTCCTTGTGTCAGTCTTTACTTTGAGGTTCTTAATATTTCTCCACCCTAATAATGTATATATGATTTTTAATTACAATTTTTGTTGTCCATATTTTGCATCCCCATAAACTCCAATATTACAGACAATTCAATCAACCCCCTGACATTTTTCACAAACACAAATTTATTATATATGACAAGTCAATGTTGGCTCTCTAGTACTATTCCAATATTCAATTAATGAATCTTCAAAAAAATTCAATTAATGTTAGTTAATGCATTATTTATTTACTAGCAAGGTTAATTTCAGTCTTGCTTTTGAACTTTGACATGGCTATAGGTATTATTAGGTACTAGCTAGCTATAAGAAAATTGACTATTGATTATGTCATCCCTAGCAAAATTGACTATATAATTTTTATATTGATGTATGAATATATAATTTGTTGGCAATATTTGTGATTCTGCATCAGGTAGAATAAAACTACTAATATTGATTATGAACTGTGAGAATGAGCAATGTACTTTATACTAATAATAATGTGAATTTCTGAGACTCATTCTGCACATGCATGGTACTTAATTGTCCCACAATTGTCCAAAGAGTGGTTGGCATTTATAGTTTTGAAACAGAGCTTGGAAACTACCAGGGTCCAGAATCCTCTCTGAAAGCAAAAGCACTCTGACCTAACTTTCCTTTTCATCTTCTTCCTATCTAGCTATTTTCTAATTGGGGGACATGGCCTTCAATTATTTTTTATTTAAGGATTATTTAATTACTATATTATTTTTTTAGTCTATATTTTATATATATATCATGATCGGATGAATTTATGCTGGAGTACCTTTATTGATGGTCTATTGTCAATTAAAGTTTAACTTTTTTTAAAAAATTAAAATAAATATTATTAAATTTTTTTTAGACAGCTTATTTTAGTCTTTACATAAAAGATAATGACTCAATGGAAATCTATTTAATAAAAATAAAGAATAAATATATGTTGTTCAAAACTCAATTCGTGTCAACTAACACAAATTATATTATTGTTTTAGACAAAAAAACAAAGATGAATATTAACTTTTACTTCTTTAAAATTAAAACGTGTTGTTAATTATCTTTAAAGTTTTAAATAATTTTAAAATATAATACACTTTGATGAAATTGGTCAACCTTAAAAAATCTCCTCATGAATGTAGAATGATTAATTAAAAATTCTATAACCTTTTCTTTGTAGCCCACAATATCTCTTGGTCAAAAATTAGTTACTAATTCTTTAAGATATAGAGATCTATTTAATTAATGATTTCTATTTATAGTGTTCTTTGATGTGTATCACCAATTATCTAACTTGTAACTTCACACTTAAGAGACTCACATATTAAATGTATCATATCATATTAGAATTATTAGAGTAATTATAAATAAAATGATCTATGACTAATTGATAATATACAAATCTTTTCATTGAAAATGTCTCAAAGTTGAAACTATTTTTTTTAAAGGTAGTTACTTTAGTTTACTCTTTAGAGTAAACAATATATACTAATTAATCAAGGGGGACTTAATAGGAGGAGTGATTGTATATTACCAAACAAGAAGGCCAACAAATTTGATTAGTTATGTAGCTAATGCTTTCACTTTTTCTTAATGAAGACAAGATTTTGACTTGGCTAGCACAACTCCAAGGTTTATCATTGTAATCATCCCCCTAGAGTAGGGCCAATTTGGTTTGGACTTTGTTTATATCCTTTCAAAAACCTAACTTTCTTAATTAGTGCAATTTATGGGACTAGATAGCTTTCACATAGATATATCTTATCAAGATATACCACATTTATGTATACAGAGAGGGAAAAAAAGCCTTTCAAGGAATTTTTCTTGGTTTTAATTGTATTGAAGCTAATGTACATTTTTAGCTTAAATAATTTGTTGGTCTTCACATATACAATTTATTTTAGAACAATCAATATTTCAATCATATCATATTAATCAAAATGAGTGGCAAGATCGGACGGTTGAGATAAATAAGAGCATGATAGTGGGAAAGTAGAGAGTAGAATTTCCACATGGGAGAGGAAAGGGAAAAAGGGTGTAGGAGGTAGGATGAGCTGGTTGATTTGAAATGAGGGAGGAAAAAATTGTAAGTAGGGGAGACCCTGGAAAATGCAAAGGGAAAACGTACCACATAAATGTGTGGAGTCATGTGAGTACATTTATAGTGGGGTTAGTGTGTTTTTGTATTGTAGTGGCACATGGGGGAGAGAAAGAGAGTGAGTTAGTTTCTTTGGGGTAGTTGTGAAAAGCAACAAGCATGTGAGGCCATGTGCCATTCAAAATAGACCACTCCCACTATTTTGCACTCATATCTTTTGATTCTTTCTGTTATTACTTCTTCACTCACTCCCTATAATCACTCTCACTCTCTCCCTATACGAACCCTATTTGTTCGTGTGCATGCAATTAATATTCTCTCCTTATCACAATATTTTTTATATTTTCAACTTTCAATTAACTAATATTATTATCAGCTTTAAAACATAATAAAATATGATTTTTTTTACAAATGTCTTTATGATTATATATGTCTATTATCATTATTAATTTTTTTAAATGACAACATCAATTATGATAAAAAAAAAAACATAACATATTTTAAATTTATTGTCTTAAAATCAAATGAAAATATTAAAGAATGAATTTTGCTATTTTTGTCTCTAAATTTTTGTAGATATTATAATTTGAGTTTTTTTATAAATAAATGTTATAGTTAATTTATATAATAAAATAAAAATTAATATTAATAAGTAGCAAAAGTTAAATTATAATTATCGTAAAAAATACACCTTAATGTGTATTAATTTAGTTAAAATTTTATTTTATTTTTTTTTATATGCGAATTAGACCGTCTATTTTATATATTTTAAAGGTCTTGTTCTAATATTAATAATTAGACACTTAATATAAAAAATATAATTATAATAAATAAAATAAATTTTTAATCTTTATAAAATTTTAAAATTATTTTTATTTTATATAAATAATTTTCAATTTTTAATTTCATAAATTTTTTATTCATTTTTAATCTTTATTTTAAAAAGTTTATATAAAAAAAAATCATATTTGTAGTCCATCAACCAACTACTACAAAATGAAATAGGAACTATAAGTAAGTAAAATTTTTTAGAGATTAAACTTTAAAAATTATAATTTTCTAGATACTAAAATATATTTAATTCAAAAAATACGCTCTCATTTTATTCTATTATAAAAAAAATTAGAGCCCCTTCATTAGTAAGCCCGTGCAGTTGTACGAAATGCACAGTTCCCTTTGCATATATGTGTGCTTTTTTAATTTAATTTTACTTATATTTATATTTTAGGAAGACATAAAAATACTAACTAATAATTTTTTTTTAAACGTGTGATTTAGGTTGGATGACAAATAAGATGAGGTCGAATAATATAATAAAATATCATTTTCATTCCAATTATTTTGTACGATGGGACCCTCTCAAATTTATCTTGTTATTACAACTTGAGTCCTCAAGCCTATAACTTGAACTTATTTCAAGAGTAACCTCATCACAACAACACACCCTAAAAGCTTGTTTTTGCCTTCATTCTCCTCATCATAGTTGACACAAGCAACCACTAACACTAAAACTATTTCACTACTTTACCTTTTTTATTCTTCCATTTATATCCATCACAACTTGATACTCACTATTACCAACAATTCTTCTTCATCTTATTTTTCTTCCTATTCCTCATCAATATTGCTCTACTTATTTACATTCTTTAATTTCTCTTTAGATAACAAAAGGGTCTTTTTTTCATTTCATCCATTCAAACTTTGTAAATTTTTAGGGGGGTGCCAATATTAATATTGTCCAATATTAATTTTCTAGATTCAATGGAAGGCCAAAAAGCTAAACGTAGACGTGTTTATTCAGTGGAACCAAACAAAGTAGTACAAGCAACATTTACTAGAAACTACATTAACTATTTAGCACCAACTTTGATGAAGATCAAGGAAAAAAGTTCCATACAAGACAATAACTTTTGTGGTGATATTCAAAATGTTATAAAGTATGAAGTGGACATGGCAATGGTTTTTTCAGCTCAAGGTTATGCATGGAGTAATGCTCTAAAATTGAAGCTTCAAAAGGGTGATAGTGGTGAAGGTTCATCAAAGATTTATCATCAAAATGAAATGGACCCACTTGAAAAAAATTGTTCGAAAAAAGAAGGTAATACTAAGATTTTGGTGAAAAATAATTTGGTTGAAGAAAATAATATTGATGAAGATGATGAGATTGTGAATGGGCAGTTGATGTGTCTTAGAAAGTTGATGCCAGGAGGAGAAGAGATGTGTCAAGAGCAAATGGTGAATGAATTAGAGAGCTATGTAAGTTGTTTGCAAATGCAAGTGAATATTCTTAAGTGTCTCACTCATGAGACAAGTTAGAAATATAATTAATTAATCTTGTGTGTTTTGTGGTTTAATCATCATGAGACAAGTGCAAAAATTTTAAACCATAATCTATGTGTTCAAGATATCTATATCTTAATTAGTATATAGTAATATATATTTGTCCTACTGTTTTTTATTTATTTATGAAGGAATTAACTATTGTTTTTAATTATATGGTTTTGTATATATTTTTAATCATGTTTGTGGGGACGAAAGGACACAAGGGAAATTAAGGAAAGCTTTGAAGCTAGAAGTAACTTCAAGTTATTAAATTCAACGAAGATATTTTATTTTTTATTTTTTTTTTTATTTCCTAATGTCTTGTATAATGCATTCCGTTATGCGAGGAGGACAAATGGAGTTTTTTTTTTTTTTTTTTTTTTTTTTTTTTTTTTTTTTTCTTTTTCAATTGGATAAATCGAGTTTAAATAGTTACGAAAAAAAGGAGTTTAAATAGTCAATTTGAATGTTTACTTTACTGTCTATGTATAATAACTAGACATAACCCTACATAGAAGTACCCTACATGGAAGTGCCTATGTACGAATGTGAAAACACTTTGGGATATATGGTGTAAATCTAAAAACAAAATTAGATAATCATAGTAAACTATGAAAATTTTAATTTTAACTATAACTATTTTTAAAATTATATATATAATTAATTGTGATTTATCAGTAGTGTAAAATTACATTGACAATTAGAGAAAGATGGACATACATCACATTGGGGCAGCTGCCCACTTAAATTTTTATTATTAGACATTTAAATATTTTATTTTTTCTCTACTTAAAATTACAGGTTACTTCCACTAAACATTATTGAATAATTTCATTTGTCAAGAGTTATATTACAACAATGTAAGTGATAAATTATTGAATGTTAGCCTTGTCACATACGTAAATAAATATATTTTTAATGGTATTAAAAATAGAAATATATAAAACAATTTAAAATATAAAGATTCTTATAGAACAATTATTACTTATAGATGTTGAATTATCTTCAACTTTTTGATATAATGTAGAGTTTTTTAATCTCCAAATTGTTTAATAATAATAATAATAATAATAATAACAATAACAATAATAATAATAATATTACATTTTATTTTTGATGCTTTAATACATTTTTTTATATAAATATTTATAATCAATGAGCAAATTAATCAAAAAAATTTAGATCCGTTCTTGCTGAGAGTTAAAGACGTCCATGAAATTTTTGTGTTATGGGCTACTTATAAACTTAGTGCATTTTTTAATTATATGCTTGTCAATTGTTAAATATTTTCATAAACTTGATTAGTAAGTCAATCTATTCACTTAAAAATATTATGCGCACCACTTAATTTATGTTTTTTAAGTCTTTTCGAAAGACATGCCAAGTTATTAAAACTTTCATTTTTCTAAATGATTCGTTTTAAGATTTTTATCAAACAAATTATAATTAAATTTTTTTATTTAATTATTTTGAATAAACAAGTGATGTTTAATCTCAATCTTCTCTGTTAAAACAACAATACAATGTAGTTTGACAATGATAATTCTAATTTTGTTTTAATTTAAAATTGTAATAGTTTTAATTTAGATTTAATTGATATCATGTGTAAATGAAGATATTTTGCTTCTTTATATTTAATTTGTTTTAGAAAAATATTATACAAATTCAACATGGACATGAGTAAATGGTCTCAAATTAGAATGTTGAGTGAAATATGTCTCTTTATTGTGATCTTGGATTATAACTTGATTTAATGTTATCAATGATTTTCTTATTGTTTTGTGGCGCCTTCTCCATCTAACCATATTTGTTTCTTTAATTTCTCTTTTTATTTCACATATTTGTTTGATAAACTACTTGATTAGATCTTCAATCTCACGCCGAATGACTCAAATTCACATAATTTGGTATTTAGAGTTTGTCACCAAGTAGTAATCTTTGTTATTAATTTCTATTTTAGCATTTTGTGTTCTTGAGATATTTGAAAAAATTTGTTGCATTTTGTTCTAAATCTTGTTCAATCTTGAGTTGTTTGTTGTTTACAAGTGTTATAATGTGTGTGGGAATGTTTATTTGGGTGATTAATTGCTGTTAGTTATATACATTTTGAAATATGGGGTGTTGTTTTCGAAATCTAGAAGAAAAAAAATATGGATTTAATTCTTCACTTACAATTGTTTGATCCAAATTTTCACTTGTAAACTTATTTTTGATGTTATTTCTTCTATGCATGTTTGATTCTAGAAATTCAAAAGTCAGAATTAATTAGTAAAATGTGAAGAATTCAAATATGTAGATAAAAAATCTAAAAATACAAGTTATGCAAAAAAGTGATGCTATACAAAAGTACTTCTGAAAAAAATGCATTTTGCAAAAAAAAAAATAAATTCAGATTTGTTTTTATTGAAACATCAAATATATTTGAATTTTTGTTACCTCTTTTAGGCATATTACAAGTTTGATTTTATTACGTTACCTCCCATGTATTTGGATCACTTAGTCTTTTAGTTCCAAACTTTCTTATTTATTTGATAATCTATTTAAGTGTGTCTTTATTTACTTAGTTTTTCTTGTTTATCATTTTAAATCATCTTAGTTTTGTCTTAGAGTTTTCCTTCTTGAACCTCTGGTGTTGATAGTTTTTTTTAAGAACTTTAAAGAAGAGTTTGAATGGAAAAAAAGCAAGAGTGCATATCACTGAAAAAAGCCATCATTGAGTGATATGCACATATGATAGATTTCTTGAGTGTAAACGCTTAATGAGTGGTGAGAGCCTTGTTTTTATTTTCTTAATTTTTCCTTGCTATTTGCTTGATTATTATGGTGGTTGTTGAAATCATGAATGAAAGTGAATCAAACATCTCTTCTCTTAGAACTACGTACATTATGGATCAATTTAGAAAAAATTGAATACTCAAATGAATTCCTTGGGAGAAGAGCTTGTGAATCATAGAGATGGAAGATCTCATCAAAAAAGATCTTTTTATAATGAAAAAGGGTTTGAAATCGAGGATAAATTGAGACATCTTTCATGTGGAGAGAAGAAGATATAAATATAAATATTATGATGAGGAGGAAAGTAAGTATGAAATGAGATATAAAGAAAAAGAAAGAAGATATGAAGATTATGATGAGAAGGAAAAGAGGTATGAAATAAGAGATAGAGGAAAAAAAATAAGTTATAGAGATTATGATGAGGAAGTAAAGAAGTATGGGTTGAAAAATAGATAAAAAGAAAGAAGACATATAAATTATGGCGAGTAGGAAATATGAAAGGAGAGATAAGGAAAAAGTAAGGAGGCAAAGAGATTTTGAGAGGGGACATAAGAGGTGTGCAAAAGAGAAAAGACCAAAAGAATATAAAAAGGAGGATCGAGAAAAAAAAATCATATAAAGAATACATTAAGATTATGTATTAGATTCGAAGTATATGAAATATCTTTATGAAATGAATATGCAAAAGCAAAAAAAAAAAGTAGAGAAGTTAACCTTGAGAGAGAGAAAATCAAATAAACGAGATATTTTAGAGGAAACAAAATATTTTCACTTACACATGACATCAATTAAATCTAGATTAAAACTATTAATACAATTCTAAACTAAAGTAAACTAAGAATTATTACAAATCATGTTAAAATAAATAAAGTTCATCCTAATTTATTAAAATATGAATCATCTTCATGTTTTTGAAGTCTTTATCAAGAGCATTATTAGGACCATTTACAATTGACATATATCTTCTAAGATAATTATTTAGCAATTCATCTCTTAAGTCACTTTCAAGGCAATTCCATTTTCTTGGATCATAAATGTCTAATGAAATAGATCACTAGATTGTTTATTAGAAATGTAAAGATATGTTTATTTCATTACTATCTATATCATAAAAGTAGTAAGTTCTATTACATTGATCATCATCATTGTTATTTTTTTCATTCAAAATATCTTGCTCTTTTTTATTTATTTTTTATTTTTGTTGGAAATGATGATTATTTTAATAGAAATTTGTTGGAAATAATGATGACATATATGAGAGTTAATGTTGTTGTGAATTGAAAAAAAAAATAAGGAAGTCTCACATAGGAGGAATATCTCACACTAGTTAGATATATAAGGTGGAAGTATGATACTTGGGGCGTGCCCCAAGAGATACTTTAATTTTGTGAAGGAGGGAGAACGCCATCCAAAATTGACCACCATACACGCCCCGTATTACTCACTTCTTCTATTTCATTCTATACAGTATAGTAGAACTCTGAGGACTTCTAGTTCGGGACTCAACCCAATAATATTGTCGGTGATATAAATTATTTTTTCAAAATTAAAAAATATCAATTTTCATTTTATAATTTTCTAGCTTTAAAGTCTGTTAAGTAGATAACTTTGTTTAATGTTATTATAAATAGATAGAGGAGGAAGAGAGAGAAAACAAGAGATGAGATATAAAATGAGAGTGAGTGGAAGAGATAGAGAGATAACATGCAGAGAAAGAGACGAGAAATAAAGAGAAAAAACATGAAGAAAAAAATGATTTTTTAACTAGAAAATAAAAGACTACTTTGATATTTTAGATAGTTATTAAAATAAAAAAGTATTTTGGTATTGTTGTTCATTCTTTTCTCATCCAATTTATTAAATTTCACAACCAAATTTTATATTAAACAGGGTACAACAGAAGTTGTTATGTGTTGTTGTTTATTTTTCAACAAATTCAAGGCATTTAAGTGAAAAAAATATTTAGTAACCTCTAAAAAATGGGACAATTTTTTTTTTTGGGAAGTGCCCCTCCCTTTATATTATTGCTTTTAACCCAACAGAATTAAAGAAGAATAATCGATATGGGTTAAACAAATTTCTCTCAATTTGAATGTTTACTTTACAATGTATTTAAGAAATTGATCAAAGTTAGAGAACACAACACATCACATATTCTGTCAAAAACAGAAAACACATCACACACTTACACCATTCAATAACATTTTGTAAATTATATTTGACAAAAAAAAAGAAAAATATTAATAATTTTTACTTAAATTAATAAATAATCATTAGATACATAATTGAGCTATTTAAAAATTATTGTTTTATACATAATTTTATTAAATGATGTGAATTTTAATTTATTTCAAATGGTTTTATTACATATAAAAATTTATAGAGATATCCAACATTAATAAGTATTGTAATATAGGAATTTGACAAAAAATATTGAACAAAACAATAATTTTAACTATTATATTAGTATAATTTGATTTCTTCTCGTATACATATACACTTAAACTTTAAGATTAGAAAAATAAATCTACAATATAATGTATTTATTGATCGCGAAGTCAAAGAGAATGTCCAGGCTAATAAAATTTGATATAAGAGAGAAATACGGCTAAACTTGGTGTTGAGAAATACCATATAAGAGAATGAAATTAAAGATAAAAAAGAAATGTATTTTAAATGTTTGAATTGCAAGTATTTCTAACTTCGGCTTTAGGTCACAAGGGAAGCCTAAAATATCGAGAGATAATTGTATTGGATTAAGAATAAATACAAACAAGAACCTAATCGATGAGAGAGAGATGGAAGTTTTTTTTTTTTGTGTGTGTATGAAGTAACAACATTGTGTGTTCTTATATAGTTGAGGTGATGGGGAATGTGTTTGGGATTGGGATTGAGTATATTTATCAAAAAATATATTTATCAATGAGGATGGGTGTTTTAAATGAATTTTTAATAGAGACATTTAAAGTTTATAATAATATTTTAATGAAATTATTAATTATTTTATCAGATTTAATTTTAGACATTTTATTAAATTAATATATTCAATTTTATATAATATTTTTTTATAAATTAATTTATTATTTGATTTTGAAATAATAATAATTTTATATAATATTTTATTAGTTTTATATTAAAAAATATCATATATGAGACTTTTTTTTAAGGAAATTCTTTTAATATCTTTGGAGGCATAAAGTGATTGGTTTAGTGGTTTTTTGTTTAGGTTAATCTTGTTTCTTTAGTTAGTATTTAGTTTTTAATAATCAATATTAGACATAATTGGATATTTATAAATAATTATTAAATTATATTTTAACAATTATTCAATAAATCTTTAAGGCTTATTTTGTATAAGATACGATAGACATGTTTGATGTTTGGTTTCAACTCTCTAGAGTAAGTAAGTAAAGTACGATCAAGATTTGTCTAATTTGAATTCAAACTCAAACGATTTGTCTTTAACTAAAGTTCAATAACCACTTGAGACAATTAATTGATCAAGATATTAAGTTGAGACATGATATGATATTAAGTTGGATAAAGAAACGGTAAACATTTTTTTTTTATTGTGTACTTCATGCATACATACATGATAACAAACATGGTAACATTATTTTATCATGTCATGTATTAGGTAGTTGATATACACCACGCCACATCATGACATAATATAATATATATCATATTTAAATGACAAAATTATGATTGTGTAAGAATTACATATTATTTTATTCATAACATATCCCTCAGCTAGCAAATATATAATTGTTAGGTTGGATATCATGTTTTGAGACCTCGCAGTTGTGAGCGAGTTTTTTATCATTTCTTCTACAGATCAAAAAATAATTTATATATTATTTTTTTCAAATTAACTTACAACAATTTTAAATATTATAAATTACAATAATGTTTAATTGCAGTTTTGGTCCACCTATTTTAATTGAATCTCGAAAGTAGTCCCCCCATTTTATTTTTCCCCAATTTTAGTCATCCAAATAGAACTGTGGTCCAAAACTTAATGAAATGTCATTTTTTTAAGTCACACTATACTATTTACAATCAAAGATTTCAAGTACAATTATTGCACCACGAAATCTTGAGATATAGTTTGGCTTAAACAAGTGCAAAAAAATGACACTTCATCAAATTGTGGACTAAAATTTTATTTGGAGGACCAAAACTGAAGAGAAATAAAATGGGGGGACTATTTTCGTTATTCAACTAAAATAGGGGGACCAAAACTGCAATTTACTCTAACAAAAAAAAAGCTAAATAATTAAATAAGTAGTGATATGATTTTATATTTAAAATTGATTGACATAACTAAATAAACAATTTCAAATTTAATCAAAAAATAAACAATTTAGAAATTTAAAAAAATATAATCATTAACCAAATATTTCTACCCTTATAAAGATGAAAAAACTACCCCAGACAAAAATTATAGTTATTCTAAAAATTTAAATTAATATTTGTATTTTTAATTTTTGAAAAATAGTTATTACATTATATAGAATGACAATATTGTTCTTGTGATAAAATCATACATATTTTAAAAAATTAGGCTAAATAGCATTTGCGGCTCCTTAATTTAATTTCAGTTAACGTTTTAGCTATTTATTTTCATTTTTCCAATTTGGTCCTTTATTAACTTTAAGTGACAATTTGATCTTTTATGTTTTTAAATGTCAACAATATTATCCTTTTTTTATTTTACAAAAATTCAAAAAAATTATCACAATTTTCAAACAAAACCCATAAAATTAACTATCATCTTCAATGTAATGCAAATTTCATCAAATTCATAAATTAAATATTTAAATAAATTCATATTTTCATTCTTTATTTGATAATATTTGCATTATATTAAAAATGATAATTAATTTTATGGGTTTTGTTTGAAAATTTTGATGAATTTTTGTAAAACAAAGGACATAATTGTTGATATTTTAAAACATAAAATATTAAAATTTCACTTAAAATTAAAATAAATGACCAAAACCATTCAACTTTATCATAAACCAACCAAATTTAGACACAAATGCATCACCTTGATAACCACATGTTATCAATAAAAATACGCAGATTACTTAATTTCATTATATCATTTATAAACATGTAATTCATATAAAATATATTTTAAAGATAACACACAAACATAATGAATACACAATCTTACAATACGTTTATATAATATATATAATTTAAGTAGAAAAGTCAATAGAGTGATACTCTTACAATTATGAATGTCGTTATTAAGGTTCCTACACAATTGTTTTGTTCCAAAAACGTTATATCTTCACAAATTAATTTATTACCCACTTAGTGTTAAAACTCATCTATTATTAATAAAAAATTCACATTCTCTAATTATTAAAAATATATCATATTACATAGTTTACTATTTAGTTCATTTAATTTTATACTTTTGATCTTTCAGTTTCATAATATTAATTTGAAGTCGTAAATATCAAATTATAGGTTGTTGTAAAATTTAATTTGATCTATAAAGTTTTAAGTTTCAATTTAATTTTCCTTAATTTCGTATATTAAGAAAAATTTAATTTAATTTTCTTTAATAAAAAACATGTTTTTGAACCATAACACATTTTTTGAATCAAAATGTTCGCGTACTTTTTAAAACCAAAATGCAAAAAGAAAAGGAACTGAAATGTAGATAAGGTTTTATATTGTAAGCACTCCAAAAATAAAAATTTAAGGATAAGCGAGTAAATAAAATATTTAGATTATACGAAAAAATAGACTATAATAACAAAAGTTAAATAAAAGCAAATTAAGAATATTTTTTCAATGAAAACATAGTCGTTGAAATAGAGCCAAAAGCTTTACGTAAATTGAATGGATTTTGTGAAGTAGTAAAAATACTAAAACCACTAGGACTATATATATGTATTTGAGTATCAATTAATTTATATTTAATTTAATTAAACAAGAATCTTTAATTAATTTGATGAAGAAAAACTTTTAACAACGAAATAGTAATCTTTAGACAATTAGAAAAAAAAAATCAATGGAAAATATATATGATTATATTTTTCATTTTTAAATTACACAACATAACCAACTGATATGAATTATTACAATTTTTATCATCCTTATTACTATTTTCTTCGGTGTAGTTCTTCAAGCTCCTTTCACATCGTATCCCTTGAGTAGCATCATGGAATCCTACACGTAATTGAAAAATATATGAAGAATTAATAAAATAAGAATAAAAACTATATGTGCTTATGTAAGAGTTATTTAAGGTAGAAGAAAAGAAACTTACGTATTACAATCAGTCTTAGGATCCAATGAAAAAGAAAGAGGGATGCTACAAAGTTGGGGGAGTTGTTTTACTCGATCAGGATTAACTCTAAATTTTGTGGAAGCTGCCTGAAAACATTTACAAATATCTCTTCGAATTAGAGTGGTGTTGGCCTTTTTGAATACATTATTTGCTCCTATACAACAATCAGGAGATGGTGTTGGTGGGGTAGAACCCTGCAAAAAAGGCACACATGGAATCAAGGAGAATACAGCTTCGCTGCATGTGATGTCATCAATTTGACTTGCATTCATTGTTGTCATGAACAAACTAAAAACCATCACAACCACAAAAACAACAACATTTTTCTTCCTCGACATTTTAATTTCGATATTGATACGTTTGATATTTCTACGAATTTGTTTGTTGTGATCAACCACTAAAAATATTCCTTTATTTATAGGTTAGATAGTTACAATTTTAAGGAAACTACTAATAAGCTTGGATTTGTTACGTTTTTTTTTATAATTAAAATACATAGTCAAATAACAATTAAGACAATATATTCTAATCCTAAAAGATTTTTAGAATTACTTTGAATTTATTATCCATTATTATATTATATAAAGTATAATTTATTTTATAATAAAAGTAGTTGAATGTATTAATTTTTCATTAAAATTCAATTTAATTGACAAATAACTATTTTGGATATGTTTCTAAATAATGTATTTACTAATTCCTACTTTGAATCATATTCACAATACAAATTTTAACTAAAGAGACACAATATAATAATGTTAATAATTACCTTATTATATTATATATATATAAATAAGAGTTTCAAATATACATATTTTATATTTTAATAATTTTTATTATAATTCTTTTTTTTTCACAAATAAATTAAAATAAATCTTAACAACAGGCAACTAACATTCTTTTGGAAACAATATTTTCTATTTTTTCTCTTAT
>JBBPBS010001075.1:4812271-4837398 GCA_037974835.1 Cicer judaicum | reverse complement strand
GAGAACAAAAAATATTTGTATTATATTTTCTATTTTGAATATTGATAAATATATATAATATATAAATATTTAGAAATGATGGACAAAATCATTTCTCTTTGAATTTTGGTGAGCTTTATTTTACTGAAACTAGTTATATTTAATTTGTTATTTTATAGTGTTAATTGACATGAAATTAAAGTTAATTTACAATAAATTTAATTAGTTTCAGTAAAATAAAACTGACTAAAATTAAAATAGACATGACTTTGTCTATCATTTATAAATATTTATATATTATATATATATTTAGTAATATTCAAAATAAAAAGTCAAATATAAATATTGAAATATATATAATAGATGGAATTAAAGTAATTCATTTGTTATTATTTGTATACTTATAATTGTTTGACAATTAATATTTTGTAATCAAATATTTTGTAACTAATATTAATAATAATTTGAATGTTTGTAAATTAAAATTCTAGTATATCCGATTTTAAGTAAAAAAAATTCACAATTATCACAAACATCAATGATTAAATTGATTGAAGTCATTAACTTTAACATTTGAAAAGTTTCTACAATAGATGCATATTTGTGTTCTGAAACTTAAAATGATTTAATTTGTTCAATTGAATTCAATGCCAAACATTTTTTAAACATGCTTAAAATTATTTTAATCAAAAATTTTCAAGTACAATTTGTAAGCTACTCAGCATATACTACATTGAAGTATAACTAAGAATATGAGACAAAATAAAGTAAAGTGACACTTAAAAACAACTAAAGAAGGAAAAGAGTTTAGAAGGGTGAGGGAAAAATATTGATGTATAAATATACCTTGTCATAGCATTGAAAAACACTAATTTCCGGAATTTTCATGTACCATTTTGCTCTGTGTATGATGGGGTAGTGAAGTTTGCCGGCTGCTCCCATCCCAACTTGGATTTCCCGGGTAGACGCAGCGATAGAGTTTCATGTAAGAAACTATACATAACATTAAGTCATTATGAGTCAGATTGATTTCAAAGATTGCATAGAATATAATTGAATTTATGGCACAACAAAATCAGAAATGGACAAAGAGAAGGAATTTTTTTGTTATGAACCAATCTATACCTCTTTCTGTGTATCTTTGGAGTAGAGTGGGTGATTTCGAAGAAGAAGAATATTTTGCGAGGATGGAATTTCAAGTAAGAAACTATACATAACATTAAGTCACTATGAGTCTGATTGATTTCAAAGATTGCATAGAATATAATTGAATTTATGGCACAACAAAATCAGAAATGGACAAAGAGAAGGAAATTTTTTGTTGCAATGAACCAATCTATACCTCTTTCAGTGTATCTTTGGAGTAGAGTGGGCGATTTCAAAGAAGAAGAAGATTTTACGAGGATGGAGCACAAGAGGGAAGAAGAAAATTTTGGAGGAAGTCATTAAAAAATTAGGGATATGATGGAGCACAATAGGGAAGAAGAAATTGTTGGAGGAAGTCATTAAAAAATTAAGGATTAGAGGGATTAAAAGAGGAAAAAATTATTTAAAAATTTAGTAGAAAAAAAAATGAAGTGAAACATAAAAACATAAGAGAACTCTCTAAGGCGTACACATAAACTTTTTTGCTAAGGTGGCATATATTTGTACACGTGGATGAAATACTATGAAATGATATCGGAGTCTCTTTTATATATATATATATATATAATAGATTGTTTCAATCAATTTTTGACTCAAAACTTTAAATTAATATTGGATATATGAAAATCCCGTAGTTAGTTTGGTCATATGGAATACATTTTAGGGTATCTTTCTTATATTTTGAATTCATGCCGAAGATTATAGTAGTAAAATTGAACTTTATTGCCTTATGAATAACAAATAAGATGTTATGACTTTCCCTTCGATGAACGGAATTTTGGGGAAGTACTTTTGAAATTTATTGTCTCTCATTATAACAAAAAATCTCAAATATTTGTAGAACTTCGATTTTATTCGATCATTTAAAAATTTTAAAAAAATAATAAGTCATAATAATGTTTTTAATTTTAAATATTTACGATCATATTTTATTGTACTAAATTTTTAAAAAAAATATTAAAATTAAACTAATAAATCTATTTTAATAATTGAACTCGCGTTCTTATTGAAGTTTTAACATTTTACAAGTTTCCTTCCACGTTTTAAACTTCACCAACTTTACACTCCATCAAAAAGTAGAAATTTCATATTTAGCAACTTTGTATTCCATCAAAAAGTAAAAATCTCATATTCACTTGTCATAACATAATTTATGGAAAACAATAGAAAAACCGAAACTCAATTTATCACATGGGAGCAACGATTCATCCTTATAGCTTTTAAATTGAGAACCAAAATTTAGTTTAAAAGGGTTTCGATTTTCCTAAAAATTATAATAGAGAAAATATAGTTTTTCTTTGTTTCTAATATCAACAAAGAAAATCACCATCTTCTTAAAATGTTGAGAGTTAGAGAGAGCATGAGCCACATATCACCACTTTCATCATCCTTTAAAAATCCCTTAGAAAACCATCATCAAATCGACCTCCGCAAATCATCACTATGAGCACTACCGTCATGGTGTCCACACACATTCGTCAATTTTAACATCCGACTAACCACCACCACGAGTGCTACCGCTAGAACGTCCACTCAACCACCACCATCAACTTTGATCCTAAACGAACCACCACCGTAGGCAACTCCCTTTCGTGGTCGTTTTTTGTGAGTTTATTCTCTTTCGCTCTCTCTCTCTTAACAATGAAACTTATTTCTTTTTGTATATGTTTGTTTACTTTTAAAAAAATAACATTTACAACAAATAAATGTTAGATTAATTAGATGTGACATCTTTTTAATTTTTGAGTTGTTAAGACACAAATTATATCACTTGGTGGCTTTAAAACTCAATTTTAAAATCAAAAAAATAATAAAAGATATTTTTAAATAAATTAACTTGATGAGACATCTTTTTATTCCTTAAACTTTTGAGACGAGTGGTACAACTTAATACTCTTAAAACTCAATTTTTTTTCTTCAAAATAATTATTCAAATCAAACAAACTTTTTTTCCCCATCAAAACAACTGTTTTTTTATCAACAACAAAACACATTTTTTTTTAAAAGCAGTCAACACATCTGCATTTTCTACCGAAGAACTACGTAGTTTTGATTTCTCCATTGCACTGGGAGATACGTAGGAGCAAGATCACACTTTTGTCAAACACATTAATAAAAAATCTCTTTTTTTTTCTTCTCTTTTTTAAACATACATTTATTTTAAAAAATAATTGATATTCATATTTAATAATAAGAAGAAATCAATATGTATATTTAAGTTAATATTAATTTTGTACAATTTAACTATAGGTAATCATTTTTTAACTCATGCCGAAGGATGCTAATACATTCCTTATGCATAATCGACTCCCGAGCTCAAAATTTCATTTCAAAGACCATTTTTTTATTTTTTATTTTTAAGGATTTTCTAATATTTTCCTTATTTTTAAAATAAACTTTAGTGACAACTTCATGGAATTCGAGAAACACAAAATTTTTAGTCGCGACAATATTAATTGCAATTTTTAGATTTAAGGAGATGGCAATGTTGATAATTTCCTAAACATATTGACTAAAATTGATTATAACATATAGTGGCTTTGATGGAGAATGGTAGAGCCAAGACATTGGTGTGTCGTCTCGTGGTAGAGATGGTGCTCATCGTGGTTGTAGATGGCTAGCTTGATCTGTTGTAGTAAAATTTCTTAGAAGGTGACGTTAACTCTTGTAAATAAGAAAATAAATTAAGACCTACAAATTAAAAGAGGTGACAGATTTTATAAAAATTTAGATAGAGAAGCCACTGGACCTATAAAGGATTGGAGTAGGGTATAATTGTGGTGTGGGGTGTGGTTATATTAGAGGTTAAAATTTTCTCATGATTCATATCAATGAAATAGTTATAAAATAGGCCTGGTTGATATTCTGGGCTGTGGGTCCATTATGTTCTTGATCACTTCCATACTAGAGACTGCTATATTTTTTATTTGACAATTTATTCTCTCACACTCCTCATATCTTCTCCGAATTAATCAATTTAAATATGTATTTTTAAAAGTTTTTGAAAATATAAAGAGATGAAAAAGAAACTACCTTTTTGTTTTGATTGGTTTTTGTGTTCAATGTCATGTAAGAAACAATTTTGCTATAATGGTTTATTCTTTTCATTTACGATACATTGAAAAATTCATGTACTACTCTTATAAAATATTTTTGTCGGATCAAACAAAAAAGAATACTACATAATTAGATAAAGAATAATGTTATTAGAATACAAAATTTACATAAATACAATACCGCATGACACACAATAGAGATCATGTTTTGTTTTTCATAAAGTGTCTATTGTATTTGTATTAAATTTTGGGTTTCAATAATATTATTTTTACTTAAATTATGTAATTTTCTATTAAAATTTTTACAGTGATGCTAAGGTATATCCTGTATGGTAATTTTTAAATTGTCATATTTTAGTTAGTGTTCCATGTCATATCATATTATTAGTTGCCTTGATCTCAATAGTCCAAATTATTTCATGTTGATTTGGTGAATGTGTAACTGCCATTTTAGTACTTCTTAGATGTTCACTCAATTCAAGTTATCATTTTGAATAACTTTGGTGTAGTTTTTGTTACACAGCCAGTTGCAAACTCTGACAAAAGAAACATTAAATGATATATAAGCAATATCATTCACATCTTATACAAGCAAACTAAAATGAATGGTAAAAAGAGCTCACACACATAATCAAATTCACAGCTGCTTTTTTTTAACTTAATGATGATCGTTAAGGATAATGCAGACAACATCTTCCATTGACTATGTTTAACACCTAAGAGAGATTGATATGGCTTGAGTAAAACTGTTGCCAATTGTAGATTGCAAAAAATTTGTTGTCTATTTAAATTTTACTATGCTTCAATACTATAATACTATTATAACCATTATTTGACAACACATTTTACTATATAGCTAACCATACAACTGAAAATTCAAAAATAATTAAAGTCCTCAAAATTGAATATTTTAATAACTAATCTCAAAATAAAAATAAGATATTAACACCGTGTATTTATTCCTAATCTACTAACCTTTGACAACTCTACTGAAGAATGGTAAATACTTCATTTCACCTTCTACAATAAAATCTCCTAATGTAAAAAGATGAGGAAAAAATCAAATCAAATATATAACTATGTAACTGACACTGAGTTTCTTTTTCTCAAGTTTATATCTTTGTATTGATTAGTTACATTTCATATTTAATCATATGAATCAAAAACATAAAGAACCATTCTGTTACATCATTCTATTAGTTGCACAGCAGCAATAGAAGGTATCTTGTCTCTCAGCTTTTGTGTTAACGCAACGCGAACCGTCATAACTCCTGCGGCCGGTCCGCTTAACCGAACTTTGACAACATAATCATTAATCTCCACAAGCTCTAATGTTCCTCCTCCAGTACCAACAAGATATGGTCTAATTTCTGAAAGAATCTGAAAATTGAACAATTTTATAAGATTGAATATCTTGGACATGAAGTAACTAGAAGTTGTCACTAGTAACAGGAATTATGCAGCATATAAATATTTAGAGAGCATTTCTACAAGTTTGCATGAAAGATACATTATACAATTATCTTTTATCCAACATATAAGTTTTTAAGTCACTATCTAAATGATTGAACAATGAGAGAAGATGTGTGGACAGAAGCAGCTTAATCAATCATTTATAAAATAAGCACTTACCATATAAGTGTTTACACATAAGTTAAAAGCTATTTTCAGAAACTATCTTGAAAAGCTTATGGAAATAAGTTGAACAAGTTTATAGAAATGTTATAAGTTGTTTTCATAAGCTATCCTAAACAATCTGACAAGTGCTTTTGTCAGTAGAAAGCTCTGATAAGTTAATTCAAACAGGCCTTAAGTAAATAGCGGTTTTGCATAGCACAGCACAATTTTTATTCAGAAGTTATAGACTTATAGTCCTATGATCAAATAGTTACAGTTTGTAGTTATTCCATCTTTATGGTACACATCAAATGTGTAGCAGCAGACAATACCTCAAGAACAAAATTGTGAGACTTACATAAGACTTAAAGCGGACAATACCTTAGATCATCAGTGAAGCAGACTCGAGGTCGAATCAATACATAATATACAAATGAAACTATGGTAATGCAAGAAATGAAGCATAAAGTTTCAAATTACATACACTTTCAACATTTTCTTCAGTTAACTCAAGACCAGTCTCAGTATCTAGTATCTGCTCAACTTCCAAGATTTCCGGAATCTTATCGCGGAGGCGAGTTTCGATTCCCATCTTCAATGTCATTGTTGAGCTAGGACATGATCCACATGCTCCTTGTAGCTTGAGGATAACAACAAGGCCATCTATCTCATGCAAGGCTACATTCCCTCCATCAGCCATCAAGCCTGGCCTTACCTCATCCAAAACCCTCTCCACATTCTCTTCTGTAAGTGGCAGGACACATCTTGGAGAAAATACAAACCCTGCAAAAAATCATTGGAAATACTACATTCAACTTATTTTCTCACATCACTTGCAAGCCTATGAAGCATTGACAAGGAAATGGATGTAACAGCCCAACCCCTCTGATCGGCACTGATATTCACGATCTTTTCGCTAATAGTGCTGGTTAGATGGGTCGATAATAATTTAAGAAAAATAAAAGTAATTGAATATAACTGCATGTATCAGAGTCGAACATTGACATGTGTCAGATACACCTTTGATATGGCATGTCGGTAAAACCCAACATTGACACGTGGACACCGATAATAATTTAAGAACATAAAAGTGATTGAAAGTAATCACACGTGTTGGTGTTGAGTTTATGTGCTATATATATAGTTAACTAATAGTTCAACTTCCAATTCTCTTATCATTTGGCAAATCCAACCTTTAATTCAATAATTCGCACCAGCTAAATCAAATTTGCACACATGACAATTGACAAACAACATTATAAATTTGCAAGAAAATAATTGAAGTAATATACTAAATTACTACTACTAATTTTTATCCATTAAAATCCAATCATTGATTTAAGCATATCAATAATCAATCCAATTATATACAAATTGATGAAACTCTTGAAGAATGAATTAACAAAAAGTAGAACCTGTTTTCTTTCTTGGAGCACGACCAGAAATAAGCCCAAAAATTTGCGTAATATTAATTTGTTGACCACTGAGAAAACAACTTTCTTTTGAGGATAATCTTCTAGTACCTGATATAACATTCTGAAAAAAAAAAGTACCAAAATTTTATTTTATTCACATAAAGATTAAAAAAAAAAAAACTAAAGGATCATATAGTAATATACAAAATGAAAAAAAAAAGGAACATGAAGGTAGAGAAATAGTGTTACCTTAAAGAGACAAAAATGTGTAGACAATAATCTATGAGAAGGAGAAATCATTGTTGTTGTTTTTGTTGCTTTGAGGTTTTGTGTTGTTGGGGTTGAGAGTGTACCACCCAACATTTGAGTAAGAGTGTGAAAAACAGTTCCAGAAAGCTACCATAAGAAATGAGCAACAAGTGAAACTGAATTTTTTATTTTGTTATATAAAAAATTATCTCTTAATTGTTAGTTTTTGGAAGAGTTTTGGTTTTGTTATATTTAGCAGCAAGAAGAGGAAATGGTGGGCTGAAGATGCTGATAGAAAAATTGTTTTTTGATTGGCTGATATTTGATTATGTG
The DNA here is from genome assembly GCA_037974835.1 of Cicer judaicum. NCBI lineage: Eukaryota > Viridiplantae > Streptophyta > Magnoliopsida > Fabales > Fabaceae > Cicer > Cicer judaicum. The sequence goes on along the minus strand of JBBPBS010001075.1, from coordinate 4,829,603 downwards.
TGATGATAATAAAAATAAATAAAATAAATGTTCCTAAGTTTGTGGATAGAACTTAAACAGCTATGTGAGAGTTGTATTTGTTATAGATGGGTTTTGGGCCTTAGAATAATATTTAGAAACTTTCTTTTATCAACTATGTTTATTGAAAATTACAATACTTTTGGAAAGTATATACTAAAAAAAAAACTGTATTTTTTTTTATAGAGGATAAAATTTTTTTTTATTTTTTTTTAGATTTGTACTTTAACAATAAACAATATACGTGGAAAGTGGAAAAAGAAATTCTTAACAATTTAATTTGTCGATCTTATATCTTTTTAGAGAGTTTCTAAATGCACCCCTTTTTTTTCAATACAGCCCCTCTATGAAGATTAAATTTTGTTTACAAAATAATTTTTTCGGAAGTATAATTAAGAAAGTCATTAATATTTTTTCTGAAATTAACTTTTGAAACACATAAAACAGTGTTTTGGAATGTATTTCAAACTCTTTATTAATAATGTATAGATATCATTGGTGGTTTGTAGTGGGAGAGGGTTGCGAGGGAGGTGTATTAAACAAAGAGGGTGCAAATATAGACTACCTTTTCATAGTTCTTTTTGGTTTAAGCCCAAGGAATGCATTTTGGGGGACTAATATGTGAAATTCATGGGTGTGGTGGTGTGTTTTGTGGAATAGGCCACCAAAACCAATAAGAAGAAGAATCTAATTGCCACTTTCACAATTATACCTCTCACTAAATTTTCTTCATTCTTCACAAAAATTCGGAACCTTAAACAAATAAATTTGAGAGAGCTCTGATTTTTTTTTTGATATATCAAAATATTTGATATACAAAATTATATACTGGTTATTTTAAGTTTAAAATATTCGATATATAATTTTTTTAAAATGAAATACTCGTTATCGTTTATTATATTAAATATTTGATTTTTAAAAAAAGCAAGTGATTAAAAGTACATCGAGTATTTTAAAAACAAAAAAAATTGGTATATTACTTACCTAATATTTTGATATTGAAATATTTGGTACTTATTTTGACATACCGAATTTTTTCGTTTTTTAAAATAGTTGGAACCCATTTTATTATTATTATTATTATTTTTTTAAATTGTAATTTATATTAGTTTATGTAGTGGTTAGGAGTAGAGGTGAAGATGGTTCAATTATTTGTTTGGGAGTGGAAAAAGTTCGAGTTTGACTTACTGCATCTACGAGGAAGAGAACTAAACAAGCTCGTGCTTGTATATTTGGTATGCAAGAAAGCCAACATACAACAACATTTCGAGGAAGAGATGACTAGCTCGTTTCACTTGACTTTTGAAGAGATGACCGACACTTTAGATGCGGTGGAAGTTATCTTAGATATTTCTATCACTGGTCACTTCTTCTCTCCACCTATTGATGTAAATGTTCATATGACTATAGCGGCAGCGGTGGAATTATTAGGGGTGTCGTATGGAGATCTAGTTGCACAAATTTGATCCATTAGTGGTACTTATTTCAAATTAAATTGGTTGAAGGATGAGGTTTTAAATATGAAGAGAGGCAAATATCAATAGGCTACTAGGGTCCACTTTCTCTATTTGGTTTGGTGCTCAGAATAAATGCCATACTTTAATAAATGCAAAATTTTATTTTTATTTCGAGATATGTCGAACTGCGACAATTGGACATGAGGCCTAATAGTTTTGATTGTATTGTATGACTACTTTGGTGACGGAAGTAAACATAACACCAAAAATTGGAGGATATATGACCCTTTTATAAGTATTTAATTTTAATTTTGTGTTCATATTAATTTTTATACTCATATTTTTATTTTTGTTACAAATTGGATATAAAGAAAATTAATAAACGAGATATGTATGCATTTATTTAGTACTGTTTCCGTTTGAATTTGATTTAGGAACTCCGATAAAAAATAAAGGTGAAAAAAGCAGCAACATTGCTAAAAAGAATACTAGTTTCAATTATTATAAACTCAATCTACTTTTGAGTTGAAATTTTAATTGATTTTCATAGTAAGTAGGTTATTATCTAGTCTGTTAGACTTGAAATTAGAGTTCTGGTTTGATATCCTTAAGTAGGAATCTTGTTGAGTTATTGGTTTTGCATACTAATGTTGAACCTGTGGAATTGGTTTTTTTGAATTTGTTATTTTTAGTCAATGGATTTGGATTATTATGTTTTCATTTCGAATCATGTCAAATTTGAATATAGAAGAGGCATTAAATTAAATCCATTTTATTAAATTTGAAATTGGTCTATGTTAATTGATTATATGTATAGAGCTATTTTTCACCACAAGTATCATTAAGCACACATTTAATGAACAAATATGCTTGTATCTCAATGTGTGTATGTAATTCTAGTGAGAATTGTTATGTGTATGAATAGGTTTAACTCTATTGTTGATCCTGGTACATCGAATGATAATGTTGTTGTTAGGGGAGTTAAGATTTCGTTTCATATAGTTTTTAGTAGAAGAAAGGTTGGAGTTTTTCCTTTGACGATGAGGGATGGAAATTGTTATAAGTTGGAATTGGCTATTTTACTTTCTATGAAATTTTAGAGAATTTAAGCATGATTCATCTTTTCCAATTTGTGTTGATGACATGTTTTATGAAGATGATGCTGTAAGTGAGAGATAATTGTTAGGCTTAATTGCACTTTTGGTCCCCTATTATAGGTGAAAATTGAAAGTAGTCCCCCTATTTTGTTTGTCCCCAGTTTTAGTCCCCAAAACAGAATTTAAGGCCAAATCATGACGAGTTGTCATTTTTTTTAATGACGTGTCAAAAAAAAGGTGACGTGGCAGAGGCTTACGTGGAATAAATACATTATTATATTATTTCTGATTAAAAAATATAATTTATATTTTAAAAAATCATTTTTATATGCAATAGTTTTAAAAATACAATTAAATTGTTAAAATAAAATTAAAAGAAAATAAAAAAACATCTACAACAGCATGAAAGCAAAGGAGAATCAGAATCATATGAAATAGCTTGAACCCTAAATCAAAAAACAGTCCCAATTCACTAAAAGACCATAAGAACAACACTCGTAGTATGGCCTACACTTACACCCACTCTCCCTTGCGTCTTAACAACATTCTGCGATTCCCATAGTTGTCTCTTTCAAACCTAATCTCAAACTTCCTTCTACCTTCAACCCGATTCTCTTTTCAATCCCTCAGATTCAAAGGGGTCACCGCCAAACCTATTAACAAATTTATTTGTCAAGTGAAATCTTCAATGGGGGTTGAATTAGAAGTTTTCGAAAAAGAGGAACTTGCTGTTTCTCTCGCCAAATACGTTGCCGATCTCTCCAATAAATTCACTCATCAAAGAGGTGCTTTCACCGTTTGTTTGTCTGGTGGCTCTTTGATAAACTATCTTCAGTAAATTTCTTCTTTTACCCCTTTTGTTAATTTTTCATTTTTCGTATAAAATTTATAATCGTTTTGTTATAAACCTCTTTTGCTAACGATTGGTTGAATTGAATTTTATGTGGAAAATGTATTTTTGTTGTTGTGATTTTAGGAAACTTTTGGAGCCTCCTTATGTTGATTCTATTGAACGGGCTAAATGGCATGTATTTTGGGTGAATTTGTGGCTGTTTTTTTATTTAGGGTTCAAGCTATTTCATATGATTCTGATTCTCATTTGTCTTTATGCTGGCACTGCATATGTTTTTGATTTTCTTTTAATTTTATTTTAACAATTTAATTGTATTTTTAAAGCTATTGCATATAAAAATGATTTTTTAAAATATAAATTATATTTTTTAATCAGAAATAATATAATAATGTGTTTATTCCACGTAAGCGTCTGTCACGTCACCTTTTTTTTGACACGTCATTAAAAAAATAACAACTCGTCATGATTTGGCCTCAAATTCTGTTTGGGGGACTAAAACTGGGGACAAACAAAATGGGAGGACTACTTTCAATTTTCATCTATAATAGAGGGACCAAAAGTACAATTAAGCCTAGTTGTTAATAATTTTTTTAGTTAATTTTTTTCCTGTTATATTACTATATCGTTGATTCTAAGTTACTTGCGAAATAGAGTTTTATTGATGTGTTGGTATAGATCATATAAATTAAAGAATTTTGTTTTTTTGTCTCTTGTGAATTTTTTAGTAAAGATATTTAATTTTATTTGTTATGTGTTAGCTAGTTACGTGCTCATCAATATCAAGTTAAAGTGGTTGTCATTGAAATACAAAGAGTTAATGGTATTTAATTAAAAGAATCTCTAATTTCATGATTGTCCGAAATGATTTTCAATTTCAATAAACTTTTGAGTGAGTATTTAGTAGCAACGACCCTAAATCCTACAACATATTAAATTTATTACTATTATTCAAAGTATTTTTAATGGCAAAAAATTCAATTTATTTTATGCACCCAATGGTTTTTGTTGGTAAGTCCAATGGTTATGAGATGATGATGAAAAGAAAATGGTCTAGGTAAACCTCTCAATGGGTAGAACGTCAATTTCAATGTGTTTGACAACAACACTAGAATAATGTTATAGGCATAAATTATCATGTACCTCATTTTTTGAATGCTCAATCATTTGTCATTCTCTCGCTTCCTCAAATTATTTATCAATGACCTCTTTATTTTGGAATGTGAATTAATTTCTTTTCCAACTGTTGACAAACTAATGACCATGACCTTTTAGTACAACCAAGTAATGTTGAAATATCCCAAAAACTACAATTTCCATATGCATATTAATTACATCCTCAATGCATGGATGAATAAATGGAGGAAATTGATTCAAAAGTTGTATAAATGAGTTTTTTTCTTGATTGTTGAGATGGTTGCTTTCCTAACTTCTCAGATGATTGTTTGTCTGAATTTTTAGAGAATTGATTTGTCGAGTCTTAAGACATGTCAACATGCTCAAAAAAAGAAGGATCACAATGGACGTCATATTCCTTCAGCTTATTTCTCTTCTTATCTCTACATTTGGTTCTAATTTTATTAAGTGGTGGACACATAGAAATTGTCTCTGGAAATTCAAGTTCATATACTTTACTCATAAATGTCATTTTTCCAATGATAACTAGTGATTGAAACTGTTTCCACAATGCATCGATCCTAATTGGCATGCCCAACTTTGATTTGGGCTTTTATTTAAGAATAGCCTCCATGGATAGTTTGCTCCAATGAATATGAATTGTATCCAATGGAATACGGATATCTTTAATCTTATAATATAGTAACTCACAAACACAAGGTAATTCATGTGTTGTTCTTATTGCACAACCACATGTCGCTTCGTCAGGGCCGGCCAATTTAACTCTCAAATATTGTTTAAGAATGTCTTGTATACCTACTTGGATACAAACTCATGCAATCTCCTCAAAATTGAATTATTGTGTTTGTGTTTCATTCCATTGATACTTTTTTCAAATGACTTTCTAACATTATCCAATTGTGACTTCCACATGTTGTTCATAGCATCCCAACTCCTACACACATCTCCTTTACTTTCTTGCAAGTGGCAACATATGGTTTAATCTCCAATGAGCTGATTCAGATTTGTACACAAATAAAAAACACCTAAAAGTTAAAAACAAAATAATAGTTAATTTAAAAAATAATTTACGATACATTAAAAACTTTGCATTTTAATACTTGTTGGTTGTTATGTTTCCTAAGTACATAACACAATTCGTCTAAGCCACAATAAATTTTTCTTTGAAAGTAGTTAATCGTGTATCTTTAACATAATCAACAAAGATAATAATATCGACATATACTATTTCAAAATATTGCAAATATCGCTAGTAATCCATTATACTAGAAGAATATACAATATTATTCCACAAATGTATTATTGACTTTTGTATTTCCTTCAACACATATTGTTTGCATTTGACTCTAATATTTTTTTGTTAACATAAAAGCGACATAAAAAATTTATTAATGATGAAAATACTATCTTAATTACATTCATCATAGCAAGATCTCTATTAGTCAAAATCACTTTTGAAAATAAACTCTCTTTCAAGAATAATTTTTTTAACTTATCTAACGTCTAGAAATTATATTGCTTCTCAGATTCCAAATAAGAAAATGATACATAATACGTTAGCTTTGTTGAGGAGACACCTAATATTGCAAGTAATGATATCCTGTATTTGTTAGTTTTGTATGTATTGTTTATGATTAGTATATTAGAAAACAAATTCAACAAATTAATCGAATCAAGATGAGTACAAAAAATGTCTAACAAAATTTGAGTCCTCACGTCTTATATACTAGTACATGTACTTCTTATCTTCTAGTAAATTTCAGAGTTATTGCATCTCAGTTCTAGGATCTTTCAAATTAGTACAATACATACTTATTTGTTTATATATTTGAGTGACACATGTGAGTTCTCCTTGTTTCAGCATTTTAGTGCATTGTGTCTCGGTGCAAGTCGGTATTTTATCATTTCATTGACAAATTTTTATTCATCTTCGCTTAAATGTCTCAAATATGTATGACCTTTTAAAATATCTGCTAATTGATGATTGTAAAATTTACAACAAATATTTGCTAAATAATGATTGTAAAATTTACAACAAATATTAACTATGCATCCATCACGAACTTTTAATGGTACCACTCTTAGCTTGGACATTTATGCATTTTGAAAGATGTTAATGCTGATGAATTTAATTCTTTCGTATACCTTCTACCCTTTCAACAATCCAAAAATAATTTTGTACTCGTTCTTCTTTGTCTTGTTTCAGTATATATTCTTACAATATTAATAATTATCCCATTTTATTTTTCAATTGATTTTTCCTAATGCAACACATTACGCATGTAGGATATATCTGCAAGAATATATATATATATATATATATATATATATATATTAAAAATTATATTAATCATATGCTATATAATAACAAAAATAAATGTTATTTCATGTTAAAAATTTATCTAATTGATAGTGATTGTATCAGTAAAATAAGTCGATAAATTCGATACATCGGACAATTCAAATTTCACGTTATTCATTTAAAAAAAATATAATTATATTAATTTAAATTAAATTTTTGAATATTTGACATTTAAAAAATATTTAATATATATATATATATAAGGCAGCTACATCAAAATTGGGTATTTCTTTTTTGACAACAAAATTCGGCACTTCTTTAATATATAAGTATAGATTAATTATTGGATATAATAGGAAAAATTTGTAAAGAATATAATTAAAATTAAAAAATATAAAATTGGAAGGAAAAAAAAGTGATATACTAAAATTTAATATTCCATTATATATAATACATTTGTTCATTAGGATGAAAAAGGGAGTCAAGAAATAGGAGTAATAGCCAAGCCAATAGGAATAGATTACGAGTGATGAATTTTGCTAATTTGCATGATCCAATATAAGTACCACCATGGTACAAAATAAATAATGACTAATATAGTCACAAATGTCATGCTGCATTTTTTAGCCTATTTTATGTGTAGACAAGTTAGGTTGTGGAGCACTTATAGCCACTATGTCATTTCCAAGTAGCCACTAAATACTCTTTGGTTAATTTCCTCTATACCACTTAGGTTTGCCACAATAACTAACCAAATGAAGTGAAGTGACATGCGACCAAATATTGCATTTTCATGTGAAGCACAATCAAAGGCCCACTCCTTTATTCTTGATTGTAAGGGATAATCTTAGTCATGTTTTATGACTTCTATCTTTTTGACTAAGAAAAAAAAATAAAAGTAACCTTATCCTATCCGACCAAAAGAGAAGGTTTCCCCCCTTCCTTTTTATCTTTGTTTTCCATATTAATAATGTAACGCATGCATCACAATATTTTTTTTGGTATCCTATTTTTAGTCTTTGATTGCATCATGAAATAAAAGGGAGAAAAAAAGACATGATTAGACAACAATATGTTAGATTTTTATTTTGTCTATCTTCTTTTATAAATAAATACTAATAGTTAGTATATATGTTAGGAGATGAGAAAATATTAACGGCAGGTATTGAACCATGAACTTCTTGTCTATAATTCCTTTAAATTCGTATTAAATTTTAAATTTTTTTTAGATTTCTTATAATACGATGTAGACTATAAATAAGTATTTTGTTATATTCAAAACTATTTTTTGTCTAGACTACCCCATTATTCAAAAATTGTTTTATTAATTCAAGTCTCAAATCGAATGAATTCATATATATAGAAGAGATAAAGTTATTATAACATCTATTTTTTATTCACAAGACTTAAATATAAAATTATTAAAAAAAAATCATGTTGCTTGCCACTTAACCAATAAGAGTTGGATATAGTTCAATTTTTTTTTTTAATAAATCAAATTTTATACAAGATATGAGGGGGTATTTTAATTCTATTTTAAGAGAGCAGCTTATATTTATAAACATTCCTTACCCATCTCTCCAACTCATTGGATCGTAACAACTTAAGGTATATACAAATATTCAAACACATGGACAGATTGTTTCTAAGGAAAATTTATTTTCTGACCCCTTATTTAAACAAATTTCTCCAAGGAACAAAAGCAGAACAATGCAATCAAATATGAGATTCTTGTCTGTTGTTCAATTGTTTATAAATCTCCATTAAATCCTAATTCACTGCTTCACCCCCCATGTGATGATAAAAACAAGACTAGCTTTTTTGAATCTTGAGATTCAATATATTTATATATAAGAGAAATATTTCATAGACCATTTTCGTTATAAACATGACACCTCTTTAAGATAAAAAAAAAAAAAAAAACTCCTTTAAAATAATAATTCACTTGAAAGAAAATAAAAAAGAATAGTCTTAAAGTTGATTTTTGTTAATGTAAAAATTAATAGTTCATTCATTAATTTTACTTTCATCCCTTAGACCAATTGATTAGAAAAATTATTCCTCTAAAATAATTAATTCACTCTAACTTTATTTGTATAATGAAATTGTATTTGTTAGTTTGGAGAGTGTTTCTTGATAGTTTAGCTACTAAGAATAACTAACTTGCTTCAGATATAGGGTACATTAATTTGTATTCTCAATTATGTGCATTATGTCTGATTATTGTGTGGCTCATGCTCAACAATTTATAGGGTTAGGTTCAAGAGGGAAATTCGTGCATTAAAACTTTCATACAATTTAGTTAGCATGCATTTGGTCTATTTAAAAACATATAAATAATTAGTTTTTCGTTGAAAAAAGACTCATAGTTCTATTCTCGAGTTGATGAGTTATTGTTTTGGTCTTATATTAAACTAAAAGTGTCCGTTTTTTTTTTTTTATTATGATCTTCATCAATGGAGTTCGAATGCATTGGTTTGGTTTGAGTAGGATATAGTATTAGATGACTTAATATTATTTTTTAATTCTTTTGGATGATTTTTATGAGACTTTAGTATGAATCTCTCGTGGTAGACTTTGATTGTATTTCTTTGATGTTTACGGCACACTTTATGCAATGAATAATTATTAATAATATTTTTTTTTTCTCATTGATTAAAGAAAAAGAAAGTGAAAGTGAAAATCTTAAAAGTTGAATTTATTCATTACAAAATTAATTGTTAATTTATAATGTACATATGCATGTAACATAATTTTTTTTTTATTTCTTTTACTTTTATATATATATATATATATGTATATGGTTGAAATATCTTATTTCTATAATTAAGATGAAAGTTCACTTTAAGAGAATTAAATCATATGCCAAGTACATCAAATGCAAAAGAAAAAAAATAACAAAGTTGAAGTTTATGGATTGGCATGGCTTTAGGGGATGTACTAACCTTTTTCTCATGGAGTTTTCTATAATATAATCTAAATAAAATAAAATAAAGTAAAATGAAAGAGCCAATAACTTTTTTATCTCTTCAAAAAAATTCAAGAAAATGTCAGAGCCAGTCTGTGAAAGAAAAGAGTGCTCTTGTATTGTAACATATACAACAACTTTGTACCTGCTTTGATATTTAATGACACAAGAAGAATTAAAATGAAAGAATAGATATATTAATTATAAATAAACAATATACTTTTGACACAATAATTGAGGAGGGTCTAAAGAAGATTAATTAAGGAAGAGAAATAGTGATATCAATGCAAGCACTAAAATAATATGGTATAATGAAGATATTATTATAAATGAAGAGAGGGTATTGGATCCAGAGAAGATAAGCCTTTGTCCTAAAATGTTGAGATTCTTTATGTCCTATAAATATCAATTTTAATGTTATTATTTTAATCTTTGTTGGTGGAGAAGTCATACTCAGAATCTGATTCATTGAATGTGGGAGCTGAATCATGGATTTAATATATACTTGTTTCCCCTCTTTTATTTTTAGTTTATCTAATAATTAATCTTGCTTATTTTTCTTTGTGTTCCTTGATGAGCCAACCTGTGGGATTCCCTTCTCTCTTTTATAAATTATTACATTGTATCATTAACAAGTTTTTAGGTGGTCCTCTATTGTCATGAGATATGTACCACATTATATTATATTTATATTATATTGGCTCCAATGAAAATGTTATTTGTGTGTTTTGTTCTGCGATAGTAAAACAATAAAAAATGATTTTGAATAAATTAATTTTATAATATTAACTATAGTTAAAGATAAAATAATTTATGTTTAAATAAATTAAATAATAAATTTTATATTGAAAGTTAATTTTTGAAATAGTAGTTAATTTTTTTTTTTATCTTTTAAGTGAAAATTAATTTTAAAAACAAAAATAAATTATATTAGAATAAAAATAAATAAAAAATATAAAAATCAATTTTGGCATAACAAGTGGACACTTTTTTCACCTTATATGCATGAAGGGAAGAAAAAGCATCCAAACTTGAGATATAACTAGACATTGGCTGCTCCTTAGAATCCTTTATTGAGAACACATAGACACATTCTAAAAGAAAACACCACTCCAAAAAAAAGTTTGAAAGAAATTAGCACAGGACTAGTTTTCATCAAACATGTAGGATGTTTTGAACAATAATATAGATCTTGCTATTAATGTTGGCACTAAAAAAGCTGTTTACAAAGAAAGCCAAAATGAAAAATGTTTGATAGAGTTATTATTTGATTTTAAAGATTATGTATATTTTGGAAGTATGAAACTTTTTTACATAATCTTTCACCACATAGATGCTTATTTAAATGTTTTAGAAAAATAAAAGTAAAATTATAATAAAATCTGATTAGAAGATTGTGATAAAAATTTTACGCAATCCTAAATTTCATTATTAAGTGTGTAGGTTAATGTAATTTTTTTCCAACTAATTATAAGAAAGTCATCTCTTTTTAAGACATTAAAATTAAGTAAAATGTGTCGTATAATTGTTTAAGTTACACGAAAATATTAATTAATTCTTTAATTTTTTTGAATTTTATAATGTTAAATTAATTTTATTCGTAACCTTATTTTAATATTATTTGGTTAGAGATTTTTAAAATAGTACAATGAATTTTTTTATCAATCATATAAATTAAATAATAAAATAATAAATTTTTATAAGATTTCATGACACAGATCAAGAGAAATTTGCGTTCACTTTCAAGAATTGTAAAATCTATCTCATTCAAATTCTTTCTTGTTTAATTATTTTTCTAAAATTTAATTGAGTGTTTATATTCTTATAATTATTACAATCAAAATCCCTTAAAAATTATTCAAGTTTAATAAAAAAATTAAAAGAATTTAGAATTTTAATTTACTTATTTGAAATTATAATCATTAGCGTATACATTTACAAATATAAAAGACTAATTTAACACTAAAAAAACTGTAAAATAGATTTTGTCTAAAAATTATTAAAGTGGATATTATTAAATAAAATATTTTCCTTACATATTATTGAAATTTAACTTTGAACATTTTTTTCTCCTAAATAACATATAATAACTAGACTAACATACTTTAAAAATAAAGAAATAAAAAATCCTAAATATTTAAACTCAAATTCATACGGATGAATATCCTTATAACTATCGATATTTAAATTATACTTAACGAAAATATTTAAATTGTATTTGCGGAACAATTGTGAACATTTTTAAGAGCTCAGTTCTTTTGTCAACCGTATCAAATCTTGTTGATAGATAAACATAAATATATTAAGATGGATATCGGTTATTTCAAAGATGATAACCCTAGCAACTCATTAATTAATTTAATATATGCTTTAGTTTTGCAATACAGGTTGGCGTCATTTAAATTATTGTCATATGATATATATAATATAAAGTAGGTACGATGCTCCCTTTGTGTTGTGATCAATCAATCAACCAAAAGTAATTAAAGAATACTTTTAATTAAGCATGCTTAAGCAAATCTTAGAGTCAATTGCTTCTTTAATCAACCAACTAGATGCCTATTAATGAAGGCACATGAAAAAAAACTTTAACTAATCAATTAATAACAAATCCCAAACATGTCAAATCAGAAAGTGAACATTAGATCTTGTGCACTATGGTTGGAACTTAGAAACAACATGATATATAAGAATTAAAGAGTAGTACTATGAATTACAAGTTGTTTGGTTGGGTGTGTGACAAGTGTCACACCCATAATATTTTGACCCCACATGACACAACATTTTTCTGGCCATACCTTATCAAGAAGGAATCCATGTGATTAGTGTGAGCTTCTTATGAAGTTGTGGATCATGACGTCTAATAATGTGATGAAGGGACCAATCATAAACAAAATTAATTTTTTAAATAGTGGACCCCACAAATTGTACCTCTTGCTTGATGATCAAAATATATTATTTTTTTTGTGTATTTTGATACATTTCAATTGAATATATTATTGTCACGAGATTTTCTTATTGGATTGTGTACCTCCTTTTTATTTTTATTAGGCGAAAATATAGTAGGCTTTGTGTTTTTATGGAAGTATGTTACTATGCTCTCATAATTGAGGGATGCATGTTTTGCAGTTTTTGTTTTGTTCTATTGTCCTATTTGAGTGAAAGACATTCATTTCTTTTTTTTCTTTTACAAATAAATAATGAATTCAAGGAAGATCATTCTTGTTTGTAGATAATTTTTGTATTTTTTTTTTAAATTTTGTAGTAAGAAATGAATGTTTTTGTATCTTAGTCTAAAAAGGTTTTTTCTTTCCTTAAATTCATCATTTATTTGTAATCTTTAACTATTAAATATTTGTCAACAACTTTGAGTTTGAGAGTTTGTGTGGTCATAAAAAATAAAAAAGTTAAGAAATAACAATTAAATAATATATATTTTTAAAATAAATAAATAATGTGTATATTTAGAGTTGTCTAAGTTTGAAATAAAGGCTATATTTATTACTTTTTTTAAAGGAAAAGGCTATGTATGCTTGGCATGCAGTATCTTAAGAAAAGCCATAAAATGTGTATTAATGTACTTCTTTCTGTTAAAAAATTACATTAAATATTATTTTATTAGATATGCATAACTATAGATTAAATATTATTTATTGTAAGTATTACTAATTTGATAATTATAAAAACGGTTAATATATTAGAAAGTGTGTACAAACCTAGCAAAAGGAACTATGTAAATCATGGATTGAAATTAACAATGATGAGGTGTATATTTTAAGTTAAACTTTGTTTGATTTCTTCTACCTTGACATTATTTATTATATTAAAGTGTATAAGTTTTGCAGTTAAACTCTTTAAAAACATTACTATTATGTGACGTAATATTACCTCTAGTTAGAAGGATACTCTATCTTTAAAAAAATTTAACAATTGCATTAATGAATTTTCTTTTCTTCTTTGCCCCATAATAAAAACATAAAATTTCACAAAAATTATTCGAGGGTATCCAAACCCTTTTACCAAACATACTTTTACAAGGGTAGAGTTTGAAAAGAGAATTGTTTTATGTCGATCTTTAAATATATGTTGTGTCTAATACTTTCTAGTGAATGAGACAATAAATCATGTTTTTTGCTCATGCTATTTTGCTAAATTGATATGATGGAATATTCAATTTTGATTGGGTATTGGAGAGCTACAATAGGAGTGTTGGAGTAGATCATTTCTTGTGTCTTAAAGGATTAATTAAGGAGAGATGCCACAAAAAATGGAAGAGTTTAATTTAGTTAGCTATTTGTTGGAGAATATGGATTTTGAGAAACAACATTCTATTCAATGGTGGGGTGGGTGATGTGGCTTTACTTTTGATAATAGTAAAACCCTCTCTTTGTTTTAGTTTAGGGCTAGAAAGAAAGTTAATTCCAATTTTAGTTTTGATATCTTGTAATCAAATTCTTTGGATTGTTTTGTCATTGTAAATGATTTTGAGTACTTGTACACTTCTTAATAATTTTGTTTATTAAAAAAAAAAATAGATAATCCTAACAATGTCACACTTTGAAAGAAACTATTTTTATTAATAATTTATGATTGAATAAATAATTTATTCGATCATTTTACATATTTTGTTAAAAAAATATATTCACGAATTGCTGGACGGATCTAAAATTTTGAGGGTGGACCGCATGCCCTTTCCCTAAGCAAACTTGCTAATATATTAATAGTTATATTAGTTTTTAAATATCATAATAATAATTTTATATAATTTTTATTAATATAAAAAATCTGATCCCCGTTAATTTGATTTATGAATTAGCAAATATATTAAGAATAAAAGAATATTATATTTGAATGATGGAGCAAATATAAATGAATGGTTAATATATGATTATGTTGGTGGATAGTTGTAAGGTGATAATGGAGTTGGGGTCTACATTGTTACGGCTTGTGCCTTTCATAGGCTACAACGCGTGCCTTCTCCGACCCAATAAGAATCTAATACAACTTCAGGTTTACACTATATATATATATATATATATATATATATATATATATATATATATATATATAATTATTTAACAAATAATTAAAGACATCAAAATTAGCATTGTTTAATAGAAATCTCAATGAGATGAATTTCACATACAAAATATTTAAGAGGATAATTTTAATACATTTAAATATATATCGCATATGAACAGATGTTATATAAACTTCATATTCCATAATAAGTTTTGTAAAATATATATCTACCTAGTAAAAAGTTGTCAAACTTGCAACATTATCCAAATATTACATTAGAGTAGCTAATTATTAATATTAATTTTTATTAATTCAACTATTAAATTAAAAAGATTTATTGAATAAACTAATGTTAAAAAATTTAATCAAAATTTAAAATTATTTGATATTTCATCAAATAACTTCAAATTGACGTATAACAAATTTTTTAAAACTATAAGTAAGTTTTTGAGTATCTAATAATTAAATGATTGAGTTCAAATGATTAATGAATTTATGTTAATGATGAATCATATGAGAGAACTCATGTTTAAATTTTGGTTGAAATAATTCTTGGTCAGAACGACTAACAACGATTGTGGTTTAGTCAATGCACAAGTAGTCTAATACAAGTCATACGAACTAAAAGCAATCAAATACGAGCTAGACGAATGTACCTCAAGTCCAAGAGGTCTTGAGATGGTTGTGAAATTGTTAGAAGTAGTTGAAAACATGGAAATTGATAATTTGGTTGCACGATCCGTGTTCAATGTTTTTAGCCACCCTATTTGAAACGACAATTTTGAAAGTGAGGGAAAAGGCGTGCATGAACGGAGGATATTGCCACGCCCCAAAATAGAGGTAGATCGAAGTCAAACTTGTGAGTAAATAATGAACATAAACATGCATTACCCGTAAAGTTAGTCGATTAAGGCAAGTCATTGTTAGGTTTAGGACATGAAGTATTGACAACTAAGACTAATTTTGTCTATAAATAATGATTGTATACTTTATTGTAAACAAAAAATAATCAATCAAATTTATTATTTTCTTTATAATTTATCATTTGATCTTTTTACTTTATGCTTTCGTTAGCTTAATAGCTCTTAAAAAGATACTCAACTATGTAATTATCACTCTTTTAGAGCAGTTAAGGAACTCACAACCAAGAGACATACATAGTTATTTCCTTGACATAATTGCTTGAAACAAAAGAAAATCATTAGTTAAGAGTTATTAACCTATTCCTTGACTAACTTTTAAATTCAACTACACAAAGTAACTCTAACACTATATAGATCTAAATCCCACAAACGAGGACATCAATCTAATTTTGACTAAGGATGGCAAAGTGGACTGTCGTGCCTCGCCATCAAACCATCTAACAAAGAGGTATGTGTAAGGCAGTAAACTTAGATGATTGAGTTGAAACATCCACCTAGCCCTGCTCCTACGATAGGTTGGCTCGCTAAAAAAAATGATTTTTTTTTAACTAGTTTAATAAATCCACCTATTATGTCTTATCATCGACCCATAGAACGAACCAATTTAAATAGTTACATTAAAAATATCAACTAAATAATTCGTCTAAAATAGTGTTAGATCATTTTGTCAATTCTATTTTTGACCCAAAAAAATAAAAACGAATCAAACCATAAAATCCTCAATTATCTATCAAAAGTTGAAAAAAATAAATTAATTGGTAGGTTGGTACTCCATACATATGGGTGAGACCTAGCTAGGATTTTATTACCGTCATGCTGAGGGCAACTCGTGACAGCATAGAAACTATGTTCTTATTAAATGAAGTTGGATAAATCTAAGCTTTGAATTTGACAATTTTTATAACACACCCTCCATGCACTTATTGGTGATTGATAATTTTCCTAGAAAATGACAATATATAATAACATATAGGTAATAATATATCCTCCGAGAAATTGGATAGTGATATATTTCTTTATTTTGTAGATGTTGTTTTGTGCAATGCAACAAGGCATGATTGTATTGTATCTCTATCTCTAATGTGTTGTTTGTTTATGTGTTGTTGACTGTCATGTCCCATTTGGCATGTGGATGTTCACGTGGCCAACCTAGACACATCAACTTCTTAAACCAATATTACTAGAGATTTAAGAAATTGCATTATACATACAGTTTTTAAATCAAACATAATTATTAATTATTTATTGTTGTAACAAATTATTATCAAGTGTTGTTAATGTATTATCATTATTTTCATATTATTAATCACTCCGTAAAAAATTTAAAATTACATTCTCATTTCTTTAAAAAATGTTCACTTTTCAATTTATATTTTCACTGAAAAAATATATTCTTATCAATTATCTGCATTTGAAATTTAATAGTCTATTATAATTGATATTTTTCTTTTTATATTTATATCTTCTTATTTAAAATTCTCCATTATACCTTACATTAAAAATTATATATCAAAATATTCTATTTTTTTTTTAATCTTTTGTATCCCTTGAGATCATT
>JBBPBS010001075.1:4793369-4811995 GCA_037974835.1 Cicer judaicum | reverse complement strand
ATTAAAAACAAAATTATACTAATAAAATAAAAAAAATATTTAATAGAAAAAAAATAATGTGGTTGAGTGGATATGCCACAATATATAACATACTATATTATTTTATTTCCAAAATAATATAGGAGGGAGTTGTTAGTAAAATAGAATTAAATTATAAATTTATCTCCAAAATAGGAGGGAATTGTTAAAATTATATAACACTTTATTTGTTTTGTCACATCTACTCAACCACATTAACTTTAATATATATATTTTTTTATTAAATATATTTTATTTGATTTTGTTAATATAAATTTGTTTTTTTTTTTAAATATTTTTATTATTTTTTATTAAAATAAGAAAAATTAAAAATTTGATTTTGAGATACGCCACCGTCTACTGCAAGCAGAAAAAAAAATTATCCTTTAAATTATCACAGAACAGAATAAGACCTCTTGAAGGTAAAAAAAAAAGTAAAGTACTGATATATAATTTTCAATGTAGAGTATAATAGAAAATTTTAAATATATATTGTACTGTGGGACTAATTCTCGAATTATATATACAGTATATCATAATTTAACTTTTTGGCTTTCTCGTATTAGTGTGACATTTTTCCCTTTCTTGATCGGTGTTTGTTTTAATTTATATTGATATAATAATTTTGATAAATTGCAAACTTCAATCAATGATTTTAATTTTGTATAAGTTATAGAGACAACGATACATCTATTTCGAACATTTGAATTTTATCATATTTATAAATATACTATTAATTTATGCTATTAAATTGAATGATTTAATTTATTTACGCATTCATCATTTTTTTAACACATTTAACTATGTATTGCATCGATGAATATTATTTTTTATAGTAATTTTTTTTACCAAAACTTAAATGCGTTTAAAAACCCGATAGTGCAATAAAAAAAGTGAAAGTAAAAGTTAAAAAATATTTAGCTCAATTTTTTAAATAAAATATATTTTAAATTTTGAATTTTGTCTATATTGTGACGAGAGAGGTTATATACAAACCACATGTGCATTGTCTTGTGTGTAATTTGCATAATAAAATGTAGCTATTTTAGTTCCTTTTAATACAAAACTATGAGTGATCTGAAAAGCTACGAAGGAGATTTTTTGGATAGGAACTGGAAAACAAGAGTACAAACTGGCATGTCCACATGTATGATGAAAGGAAATGTTTTTAAATAGCAAAATCTATACATTGCTTAATGATCAGAAACATAGAAGGATTTTGTGGCCCTTATTTTACGGATCAGAATTTGGGAATCTTTGAAGCCTTTTAGATTATTATTTTTTAATTATTTTTAGAAGTACTATTTTTCACCCTGAAAATCATACATTGGGGTTGGAACTTTATTTTTCTTTCAATCTTCATTCTTATGTTTTTTCTTCAAATAACCACCGACAACTCATTGAGAAAAACTTGAAGCTTCATTTTCACTTTTTGATACTTATTTAATAAGGTCCTTCCAATTTCTTTTCCCACCAAAATATGTTAGGTTTAATTTTAAATTGAATATTTTGTTGTAGTCATATTTTGATACTTTATAGTATTATTAAAAATATACTTCTCTATGTATTTGACCATAAAAATATTTAATAATTTATTTCTCACGTTGTTGTATATTTAATTTTTTTACGAAAAAGAAAAATGATTCAATTTTTTTTATTGAAAGCAACACTTAATTTTAATAAAATAAATTAAAATAAGTTCATGATTAGCAATAGAATACAAATTTTAGTGGGGGCAGCTGTCCCAAATTGTTCAATGTGAATTAGTCCATGATTGCAACTACGATGAGATGACATCATAATATTTATTTCATCTACCAAGATTTTTAACCATGGTTGCAATGGGTTGTATAAGCATTAAAAATCATAGTGTGACAGTAACACTAAAATAGGGAAGATGCAGTCAGAACATTATTATTGAATGCACAAAAGATTTTTTTTTCGAATTAATTGAAATAATATATATTAAAATAAGTTTATATTTGTTAGCATCATAATGATTAATGTAATATATATAGTCGACACAATATATATATATATATATTTAGTAAAATTTAATATGAAATTTAAAGTTAATTTTTTAAATTTTAATTTAACATCATTAAATTATTATAATTAATATTATATAATATTTTTTTAATTAATTTAATATTATTGAAATAATATTAAATTTAGAAAAATTTATATATTTTAATTTAAAAAATATTACAACATCTTTTATTTAAGTAAAAAGGATTTTAAATTTTTTTGATTAAGTAAAATATTGTTTTTTATGAAAATTTAAACTAGTTGTCTTTGTGGTTTTATTCATGGAATGACTCAGACAATAATTTTTTCTTTACAAGATATATTAATTAGAAATATTTTAAGTTTATATTTGATTCATTATTATTTTTAATATTTTTTTTGTTAAAAAATTGTGAGATATAATTTCAATATTTATTTTAAAAGTACATATAGATTATAGATTAGGAGTATTCGAGATAAATGTGTTAGTAAAAATTTATATTACAATTTCTTTTTAACTTCATTAAGCAACAATCTTCGTTTTTAATTGGATGTTGAAGTTATTATGTTATATTTTTGTATTTAATCGTATTTATTAAATTTTACCATGTCTATTTTTTTAATTGAAAATTCATATCAATTTTTTTTTAAGTTTGATTTGAGATGAAGCTAATGCATGAACCTTAATCCTAGTTATCAACAAAACTTTTGAATATATTTATGAAAAAAGTCATTATCAATTTAAAATCCCAAGCAATAGAATTTACTAGTTCCAATTTCAATTTCATCACTATTTAGAATCCCAATAAAACACACCTGAAATTAGTACATAGATGATTATACATATACACTGGTGAAATCTCAAACTCAAACATAATATAACTGTAGATATTGTTCTGCATGTACGGAAAGAATAATCAAATCTCAATCGTTGAATATAAAAATAAATAAAATTAAAAGAGAAAAAAAGAAAAAGAAAAATGATGGTAGGACCCATAAGAAAGAAGCACTAAGTTTCATCGTTCATGCATATCTTGATTAAGTCCTACAAGACTTTGTCTGGAATATCTTGTTCACTGCCCTACATCGGCTCATGTTATAGGACTGTCATTTGTTTTCATTATTGTGCATCTTTGTGGTCCCCACTTTCCCACATTATAGTGAACCATAAACATACAATAAAATAAACTATTAGTGATTCATTCAGGAATTAAAAGACGTTACAAGAGATCTTGATTCGATTTTCAAAATTATTTTTATTTTTATTAAAATTTATTTATAAAAAAATAGTGACCCGAGGAATATTGCTACTTCAAAATGGTTTATAACTCACATTGATAATTATTATGATTTTTTAATTTCCTGATTCAACTTGACTACGTAATGGGTACAACAACCATATATTACTCACACAAATTGTTATTTTTGTTTTTCTTTTATTTTATATAATAGATTTATAGGGTATTTGAAAGGATTATAGTTAATTGAAAGTGATCGAAAGTTGATAAAGAGATAAATCCATGATTTAGAGATAAACTCTGAGATATCTGAATTATATAAGATAAAAAAAAATTATATTTTTTTATTACTAATCAAAAGTACATTTATATACATCACAACAAAGTAATATCTTTAATTCTAGTATCACAACCTCAATCATATTTGTAACTATAAGTACAATTTAAAATTTTAATTAACATAAATTGTCTTTTAGAAATTGAATTTTGCAGTCCTCCTCGTTTTTAAAGTAGAGATTATGGCAGTTGATTATAAAGGTTTGATAAAAACAAAACAAAATTTGTATATCTAAAACCTCACTTCACATTTATTTTCTTTAATTTTTGTCAAATCAAAATAGATAAAATGAATCACCATCTAAGCCATGCATATGACATGAACTATAAGTATCTATTTCTGAAACACATCATTAATCATAATTTAAATTTTAAATAATTTTTAAATACCGATCTACTATAAATCATCTTTTAAAACAATTGAACATAAAATAGTCTAAAAAATATTTAATTCTGATATAATTTCTTTTTATAGATACATTTAATCATATTTTATGATAGTTGTCCCTTTGTTTTTATTACTTATCTATAGAAATTTATTCACATAATGAAATTGATTGAATACAAATTAAATATGTTAGAAGTACAAAAATACTCATATTATATTATATCATAACACCTCTCTCTTTCTCTCACACACACAATATCACTCATGTTCTCACACACATATACAAACACATTGCTTCTCCAGCTTTTGCTTTGCTTCCTTCCTTACACAGCCTGTCAAGCCTAAATTATTAACTCAACAAATATGATTCCATTATTATTATTTTAAAAAAAAAAATTAAGGTTGTTGCTTTGTTGTTGTTTCAAACCAAAAGTGTTTAAACTGCCAATTGGCTTCATGCTGTCTATGACCTTTCCTCAAATTCTCCAGGTGGTTCAGTGCTTAGATTCATCCGTCCTTATATTTTTATTTTTATTTTTATTTTTTCCAACCATATGATTCAAGGAAAATCATAAAGATAATAAATACCTCACTTGTTATATTTGTATTGGTTTAATACTATTGAGTTTATGGATAAAAATGTTGGTATGAAAGAAGAAGATTTTCAATGAACTTCATCATAGAAAGCTGCAATTTTGGTACTTCTTACAACAGGTGAATATTTTTTACATCTACTTCTAATTATATTTGAAGTTCTATGATTTAATGATTCTATAATATATTTCATAAACTACGAAAATTGAAGTCAATTTCTAGAAAAAATTGAAAGAATATTAACATAAATTTTTTTTTTATTAGTATATGTCTTTGACATTTAAGCTCAAGTGTATGTGGGAAGGGTGTAATGTTTTATAATTTTACTTGAATTTTAATTTTAGCTTCAACATGTATAGATAAAGTTTAATTATTGTTGTTGTCCTAAGAAAAGCAAGAAAAAAAAAAGAACTTTTTTCTTTTCATTAAGACTTGCTTTATGAGAAACACAAGGAGAAATTGACACTTTTTCTATAGTATCTAATAATAGTGGATAAAGATCACATAAATGCCTGCATATAATGTTCATCAATTCATGCATCATCAAATTTCTGGAAATTTTTTGTTACACTTTTCAACCTTTTTAAGGAAAATAAATTCTCTCTGACAAAATTCTCCCCTGTTTTGACAAATTTACTCAAACAACAAACTAGTACAGTTGCTATATATAGCATAAGTCTATGCATAAAAAAGGGAAGCAACAAAATTTTGCAAGAGAATATTTTCAGATCATGATTTTAATTCATGTTGGTTTGGTTCAAAATATACAATCAATTTTTTTTATCAATGTTTACTGTCTGGATATTTAGATCCACCTTCACATTTTTTCATTGATTTTTTTTAATCATATTACTGATATCCATCGATTTTGCTAATGACTAATCTTCTTCAGAGAATTTGAATTGAATTGCCGCCTTTAGTGGGGTCTCTCTTCCCAATCAAATTTTTTTCATCCATAGAACGATTTCGAGATCTTACTTAAAAAATCAAAATCATGTTTCACTCGAATTAATGTTAATGTTAGTTTTCTTTACATATAAATTTGTTAGTAAATTAATATCGAAAAATATTTTGAGAATAATAGTATTGAATAGAGTGAAGTTAGTTAAATTTTACTTATATTTTGATCATTTAAATATGACTATTATTTTGCTTATATAATCCGGAGGGAGTCTTAATCATAACTAATTTGCTAACTTAATAACAAAATTGTTAACTGTTTATAACTGATCTAAACCAACAGTTTATAATATTGAGAAAAAAAGTTTGTGAGTATTGATTTATTTTTCAGGAATGGGAACAAAAATTGAATATTCCATAAATCCTCTAGCATCCTCAATAGACTGCAACAACTTTAGTACTGTATGTGGTGTTGATGTTTGGGAGTATTATCAGAACAAAGGAGTCAAATTGAGTAACAATCATTGCAATATTATTGGAGTTAATAATTTGCAAGTTCCAATGGATAGGATTCTTGACAGAAACTACATAGAATCCATCAGAAAGACAATGCAGATGCATGAGGACATCTTCAATAACCAGGTATAATTTCAATGTTGTATGCACTATTTTGCAATCTTCTTATCTTAATCATACAAAATTCAAGTAGCCATTCAACTTATACCAAAAAATTCACATCACTGTTGGGTACGACTCATAGTTTACTTTCCTTTAGGCTTAGCCCATTGGTTTGTTCGGCTGCAACTGTGGTGTGTGGCCGAAGTCTTCCACAATATGATTCAGAGCCACACGCCATGAATATGTAACCATAAACTTGAATAATAGGAAATCAGTGCAACCACATTGAAGTAAAAGACGTAGTCATAATTGGTCAAAATTTGTGGCAAATGTTTGTGTCCTTTATTGCCGTTTTTCTAATCAGGATTGTTGTGCTAGGGATGACCAATTTTCATATGATTTGATCAAATTAAATTTTTTTATTACACTTCTTTAGTTGTGAATTCAATACCAGATAGGTTTAAATTAAATTAAGAATTTGGATTGAATGGTTCCAATTTGAGAGAGCCACTTTTTTTCATTATGTCAAATACTCCTTCAAGGCCCCAATAAAATAAATTGTGCAATAAATTGCTAGTAGTGTTCAATCATTACTCTTTGACAGGGACAATGTTGATGTCATAATCAGTGTAAGAATTCCTTCACATGTCCATATTTTAATTATATATTATAAGCTTGATTTATTATTTGTAACACCAGATTGGACAATAACTCTTATATGTAAACAACACTAGTATATTGGTGTCTGATATTAGACACATCTTTAATTTGAAGTGTCGGTGTTAGATATTTTTCATTAGTGATGCTTTTGTTTGATGCATAATAAAATGATACTATGGTATGCCATTAATTTAATTGAAGATGTTAGTAGATAGAAAATTTATTAGTATTTGGAATTTGTAGGTAAAGGAACTACACAGAGTATACAATGTACAAAAGATGCTAATGGATGAGGTAAAAAATGAAACCAAGCAAAATAAATATTGGACCCCTATGAATGGCATAGGCATAAACCATCCTTATTTTATTCAACAACAAAATCAAGCAACACAAATTTCATTTAGCCATGTCCAAATTTTGAAAGAGGAACTATACATAAAAGAAAGAAGTGGAAGCTGTTCAGGAGATATAATAAAAAGACAAAGGGATTTTGATCTTGAAAAGCCAGCTTCTGAGAGAGACATATTTAGTGGAGCAAGTGTTTGTGATGAAGCATTTCAAAGTTGTAAAATAAGCAATGATGGTTGTGATGAAGAAATGGAAGTGGATTTGACTTTATGTATAGGAAACAACCAAGATAATAATAAGAAGAAGAAAACAAGGTCTTATTTGATACCATTAGGATGCTCAGATTCACCTAATGGTATGAAAAATTCTTATGTTTGTTTTCAATCAGATAGAGTTGGAGATTGTAGTGATCCTACTACACCAATGAGCAGCTCTAGTGTCACATTTGATCAAGATAAAAAAGGGCCACATTGGCTTTCTCAAGGATTAAAGCTTAAATAGAAGCATGGTTTTAAATTGCGGCCGCAACACAAAAAGTTTTAAAGATCTCTGCAATTGTGTTTACATAGCTCTACAATTGCGACCACAATATAACGGTTTTAGAGGTCTCTACAATGGTTATTTTGCATTTGTCTACATTTTATTGCACAATAAAAGTTAACAGGATTACCGCAATTTAAAACCAAGAATAGGAGTTTAACTTGTTTAATGTGTCCTTTTTACTTTACTCTATATTATGGACCACTTAATTTGTATGGTTCATGTGAACATATTCCTAGATGAGTTTTTACTTTATTCCAATAAATGGATAACTTATATAAATATATATATACTTTGATTTGAGTGTCCCTTTCTGTATATAGATAAGAGTTAGTATATGAAGTGATTCTTAAATTAGTTTCAAGTCCAACATGTTATTTTCAAACCAAAATGCTATTGTAAAGGCTGAACCTAGTACCACTTGATGCTTTAAGTGAATTTTAATATAAGGAAAGTCCACTCTCAAAAGACTATATAATAATATATCGAAAAGTTTAATATTCTTTCATAGTCCAATATCTTATTTTGACTATGTTGTTATCCTGAAACTTATTTTGGAATAAATAAATAAATAAATGCACCATCACAAAGTAGGATAAGAGCATCACATTGTGAAGACTAATGGCTATCAATGTCATTGCTTTATAGATTTATTGTAACTATAGTGTTGGATCAATTTTAATTATTCGGCTAAATTTGTAGATACCTTTTTGAGTAGCTGATGCATAGAGAATTTTTTTTAAATTGGTATTATTTCTGGAGTCGAATATGATTATTATAAGAGACACCAAAACTCGATTTAATATTTTTGTATTTTTAAGATTGAATTAAACTTAGGACTTCTGATTAAGTTGGAAGAGATTCTTACTATTTCATCTAATACTTTTTAAGTAAGGAGAGATTCTCATTGTATGTGCACCAAACTTATTTGAAGAGATATGTTTTTTAAAGTTTTTCTAAAAAAATTAAAAATCATAGGCTAATTAAGTCATATGCTAAATTATTAATTCTTAGTTAGTATGGTTAGCATAGTAAAAAAAGAAAAAAGTATATTGTCTACTAAGTGCAATTGAATATCATTACAAGAAATAAGTATTATAAGAGATACTTAAGAACTAAGCAGATTCCAAAGCTAAATCTATTTTGGTGTGATTGTGTTTATTTTAAATCTATTCACGCACAAAAAGTTCAACAAATGAAAAACGATAATAGAGATTAAGGAAATGAAATTTATTTACCAATTTTATTAATGCAATTAGTATATATATGAATTGTATTTTTTTCCAAATACAAAATGATTGGTATGAATATGATAAAAGAGCTGCAATATTTTATGGCTTTATGTCATTGGATAGAAGGGGACATTGACAAGGGGGTCTAGGAGAACACCATGGGAAATTAAATATGATATACACCATCAATTTCAAGAAGATCTTCAATAGAAATTCCATTATAGCCAAATTTAGTTTGCCAAAATGAGCAAAGTGGATACCTTATCGTTGTATTATTAGTTAATGAAATGTGTACTTTTTTTATAGGAAAGGGAGAATCCTTTAAAACATCATTCATAATATCTAGATGTGAATAATGTCACACCTTAATTTTATTATCATATTAATTATGCTTTTTTTTTTTCTGTATTTCTATATTTTTGATGATATTTATTAAGAATGATGTTTTCATTCTTTATTAGTTTCACCTGCTCAATATTTATTTATGCCTGTAAATGTAGTATTGTAAGTTTTAAACTTATAATTATAAAATGTTTTCTCAAGCTAATTCTTTTATTGAAGAATATAATTATCACTTATAATATCTTAGTGTTTTTTAAGAGGGGAGCAACAACGATTGCCTAGGACTTTTTGTAGTAGACCTAGTATAAAATCTTAGTTTAAATAATATTGATCATTTTTTTAAGTAAAAAATTAAAATACAAAGATATCACATGGTGGTTTAATTGATATCTCAACTATATTGATACTTTAAAAATAATATTTATTATTTGCAATGTCCTAATAATTTTATTATTTACTTGGGAAACTCAAATGGATAAAGTCTATGCTACTTAAAAAGGAATGTAGTGTGATAAAATAAACATCATGCGATAAAAGTCATTCCAAATACAACGCGACGATAAATTCTACTAATAATTCATTATATGTATATTTTATATTGTTTTTAGTTTTATTTATCTTTAATCATTAACTAATTTAAGAAGTTATTTGATATACTTTATCGATTTTAGTCCTTAAATTTAATGACGTGTTTAATTTTTTATTTCCTTAATTAAGTAGAGAATTTTTGTAGTTTTGTATTGTTTCATTGTTTTAGTGTAGTGCTGGATTTTGGTGAGAAATCAACATTAACTATGTGGAGTATTTCAACCATATATAGAGTTGTAGGTATCCAAATAGAGTGAAAACTAAGTTAAACTGAAAGTTGAGATTCATAGCTACAACTTTTATGAAGACATCAGAACAATATTCGCAATCAAAAGAGGTGAAAATGCAGTAGAAGTCAGACCTCAAACGTTATGCGATGGAGCGCAAATATTTGCACATGTGGTGCATTTCTACAATATTTTGACAATCTCACGGGTGAATGATCCGATTGGTTAGTAGTATTTCATAAAGTAAGTGTGGTAATCACTCATGACACAATTTCAATCATGTGTTTAACCAATTTTAGAGGATAGATTTTGCATCAAATTTGATCTTTGTAATCCATTTTTTTTTTCTCACTATTATTTTTTAAATTTCCAAGCTAGTGACCTTCCTTCATTCTATATTTTTTTATGGCCCTAGTTTTTTCTTAGATTTCCCTTTCGAGTTTTCAACTTAACATGCTTTTTATTTTTCATTTTCTTGAGATCCTAATTTTTGTCTAGGCCTCCCTTTTAAGTTTTTTACCTATTGGGTCTTGTTTATTTATTTATGTACCCTAATTTTTTCTTAGGTTTACCCTTTTGCATTCTCAACCTTACAAGTTGTTTTTTAATTCTTTTTTCAACACTAAATTTTGCCTAAGTTGTTTTTTCGAGTTATTGGCCCAGTGGGTCTTTACTGAGTTTTATACCCTAATTTTTTTCCTAGGTCACACCCTTTTTGGTTTCTATCCTAAAGGGTTTTTTTATTTAATTTTTTGGACCATAATCTTTGTCTAGGTATCCCTTTCGATTATTTATTTTTATACCACAATTTTTCCTAAGTCTCCCTTTTGAGTTTTCGACCTAATGGGTGTTTATTTAGCTTTGTACTCTAACTTTTGCCTATGTATGTCTTTCATATTATGGACCTAGTGGGTCGTTATTCAGTTTTATAATCTAATTTTGACCCAAGTCTCCCTTTAGGGTTTTCAACCAACCAGAATTTTATTCAATTTTGTACCTTAGTATTTGCCTAGGTTGCCTTTTTTCATTTTCAACCTAACAGGTCTTTATTCAGTTTCGTACCCTAATATTTTCTTAGGTCGTCCTTTTGATATTTCAATCTAGTGGGTTATTTTATTCATAAGTAATACTTTTTTATTATGTCGGAGTTCAAAAGGATTGTTAAATCTTCTCAATCCATATTTGTGTAGGTAAGAGCCTTGGTTGAAATTAATTATTATTATTATTTTTTTATATATAATATAGGGGTTTAGATAGTTGGGAGTCCATTTGCCAAGTTAGGCCTTTTAGAGGTGCAAAATCTTCTTGAGAATTGATTATTTCTTTTGAAGTTCACATAGCATACTTTCTTCTTGTGAGCTCTTTTCTATCTTATTTGGTAGAGTTGTACACGACCAAATTTTCCCTTCAATTAAACTCAATTCGTCAAAATATATTTGTAATTCACTACACTTGATGGGAGGATTTTTACTTGAATATCTAACACTATCTTTATTCCATATGCTAGAGAAAACAAAGGGTTCCCAGTTGAGATCTGGTGTTCGTGGAGCGTATTTCATAGTTACAAAATAATATTTCTTACCGTGGTAAAAGAATTTTTCATGAAGCTCTTCTTCTATGCATGATAATAAGCAGGATAATCATGACTTTTTATTATATAACTCTTTTTCGTTACGACTTGCTTTAAAAATTGAAGATAAATTAGCCAAAAGATCTTCTAGTTGATTATTTTATTGAGGGACATGATCATAAATTTGTTCCAAATTGTTAAGACAATTGTTTGACACAGACATAATAAAGGATCATCTTCGTATATGAAATCTTTTGTCCTACATTAACTAGATGAGTATCCATATACTTTAAACATTCTCTTTTTTAATTCTAAGGCTGCTTAGATACTCATCTTACAATTTGTATGTTCCTCCATGTTATCGGTATAGTCAAAGCGCAACTAAGCAGTGATAAGGAAAAAAAGACCATTCAAGGAGATTAATGTGGTGTTAATTACATGCTCCACCATATTGAGGCTTCTTCAAATAATGTGATTTATTTTTATGATTCTCTCATTCAGTAAAATTAATAGCACGATTGAAATAATGTTATGATATCTTAGCAAGCTTATTTGTGAATGAACTACTTGCAAATATGCAATCAAACGCAACCAGAACCAAAGGCAACTAGAACGAAAGTTAACTAGGAACCAGAGGTAATAAAACCATAGGCAACTAGAAACCAGAGGCAACCAGAAACCAGAAACAACTAGGAACTAGAGACAACCAGAAACCAGAGACATCTAGAATCTTGAGGAATCTCACTAGCACCATTACCTAAATCTTGAGGATGAGTCGTGTAGTATTTACTCGTACCCATAATTAGTGAATCAGTGGCTCTAGGCAAGATATAACCCGAAGGTAGACAAAAAGGTGGGAACTGTTGATGGTTGTAGAGAAAACTTTGGTGGGTGAATAGGGTGCCACACGGTGTTCTATCATCTATAACATGTTTTCTTACTATCTCTTAAAAATCAAAGTGGCATGAAATGATTTTTTTTTAATAAGGAGAAAAAGAAAAAGAGCATGATATAAATTAAAATAAAAATGATGAAATATACATGATCATGCGATGTAATAGAATATAATGAATATGAGATATGGGTAGGATAATTTTTTTTTTCAAACATGTGACTTACATAGTAGTTATTCTTATTTGATTGTTCTATGGTCTTTAAATTGAACCTTTACATTGCATGATGTAGTTCTAAATTGGTTTTTAGAGTACACCACTCAACTATAAAATATTAAATTAATTATTAAGTAAATTATTATGATAAAAATGTTTGAAATAAAATAGTCAACTCTAAATGGGACTTTTATGACAGCCAAATAAAATATACATTCAAAAGATTATTACTCAATTGTCTCTAATTTATTATAATATGTGTGTAGTTTGTATACATGTAGTGTGTGTAGAACAATAAATAAAAATAATAACAAATAAACAAATATAATAATATTCACAATCACAATATATAAAACAAAAGAATAATAACAAATAAAAATAAGAGGAGTAATATAAATAAATAAAAATTATATACAATTAATTAAGATGAACTTGACTCTTAAAAATTTTCAATGAAATCGTCACTTGTCGAATCTAAATTATCCGGAAAAAAAAGATTGCCACCAATTTTATTTTATTATATTTTTCATTAATTTGTTGCAAATAAGTTGATTGTGTCTTTTGATCGTTTATCAATAGCAATCAATGGATCTAAAGTAAAGAGTATCATTGCTCGGGACAATTTCTTGAAATATTAGTTGTCAAATTCTTGAGACATCATTTTTTTAATTTGTTCAAAAAATTTAAAAACTATAGAACACTTGAACATTTGATTCAAATTAAATCTATCATTAATATTTTGATGAACTCGGCTATTCATACTTTAAATTGAAATTCATACTTTAAATTGAAAGTGTACTATTATAAGATATCTTTACGAATTAAGCAAAATTGAAGTTAAATCTATTTGTGTACTATTGTTTTGGTGTTATTTTTAAATATAACACACCGTGAAATCAAATAAAAGAAATCACTAACAGAGAATAAGAAAATTTAATTTATTGAGCAATCTTATTATTCTAATTATTAATATAAGATGACTTTTTGTGAAATACAAAATGATTGGTATTAAAATAATAGAAGAACTATAATAATTTAAGACTTCATATTACTGATTGGAGGAGTGCAACATAGAGAGAGACATATTACCTTGTACATTGCCAACTAGAACACTAACAATAGTAACGGGTAACACAACAAGTTTTAAGAACATCTTCAATAAAGTATCCATTTTCAAGTGGCAAAATCGATATCTTAAATGTGGGTGATCTATGTTAAAACAATGTGATCTTATTTATAGGCAAAGAAATAATACATTGAAATATCATAATTGAAAATCTTCAAACATTAACTATGTACATAACTTAATTTTATTTTTCTTGTTAGTTATTTTTTCATATCTTCAAAAATTAATAAAGAGGAAAAAAAATTGATTCATAGATGAAACAATAAATATCACCCAGAAAAATGACAGACAACTCACACACATTTTGTAAGTTTAGCTATGACTTCAAGATATGAAGAAGAAATTGTTATTATTAATGGTAGAATTAATAGTTTGTCAATTAACAACTATCAATTTAAACTAAGTCCATTTGACTTACGGATGTCAAACTTTTACGATTAAACTAACACCATGAAAAAATATTACACATGTATAATTATTTCTTATATATTTATATTTATAATATTGTAAGAAAATTTAATAATAACTAGATGTAATACCATTTTTTTGGAAGGCTTGTATCTATGTTTTTTTACAGTAACTTGCAAAGCAAATTTTATAGGTAAATATATATATTTTGAAATATCATAATTGAAAAATTTAGACATTATTTATGTGCATAACTTAATTTTGTTTATGAAAATAAGTTTTTTTATATGTTGATTGATTTCTAATATCTTATTATTTTATAAGACTTTATTTTTTAGTTATATTTATGAAGAACAATTTTTCATTATTCATTAATTACACCTAATATATATATATATATATATATATGCGCGCGCGCACACTTGCCTATTAAGATAGTATGATAATAATTTAAATTATAATATCTTAAGCCTTAGAAAATATATTTACTGATCTATAAAATTGTTATACAAACATTTTTAGTACATAACGAAACATCAACATATTTTTATAATATTTTTTGTATATTTCTTTATAACATTATAAAAAATCTCTCTACAAAAAATTAGCTTAAAATTTGATTTCAAAATACATATTTTAAAGATTTTCATCTTGAACATATGATATTTTAAAAAATTATATTTAATTTATCCTAAATTAAAAAATTCTAGATTTGTTTGAATGGACTTTTAATAATCTTCTAGACATGTTTGTAAAATATAATTAAAAATATAAAATTGAATGATGTTTCGTGTAACACCCTAAATTTTATATTAAATTATTTTATTAGTTAAGTATGATTTTAAATAATTAATTTAATATTAAAATTATTTTAAAATATATGATAATTAATTTTCTGACTAATTTTTGTTATATAGGTGATTTCTATGATGTGTTAGCTTTATAAATCTTATATTACATGAGCGATATAAATAATAAATATTACATTTTCTTATTTGATATATTTTTAAAAAATAATAATATTTTAGTGCTATATATATATTTTTTTAAAATATTTTATATGATTTTACATGTATATACGTGTACCCAATTAATGTAATACTTTAAGGTGCGTCTGAATGATATTAAGCATGCACGTAGTTATATTTCAATTATTTATAACTATTTTCTATTTTTTTTAGTTATTTTTTTACAAATAATTATCTTGAGATAGTAGTGATATTGTGTTGGATTTACTTTATTTTTATATACTTGTTATGACATTGTGATTTTATATATATTTATTAAGATTTAGTAATTAATATAAAGTGTTGATGTTATATTTATTTATTTTATAATTTTGACTATTCTCTAATTATGATAATATTTTAATTTGAGTATTTGAAAAAAAAACAATATTATTATAGGGATTTTTTAAATATGAGATTTTTGGTTATTAATGTATTTTAAAAGATAAATTATATTTATTTATAAATTATTAGTTTTAAAATAATAATAATGCTTTATTAATGAAATTGTGTTTTTAAAAAATAAAATAAAATAAAACTAGTAAAACCTAAAAGGAGACCAATGGGTTTGATTCATGTATGATATGTAACACTCTAAATTTTATAATAAATTATTATTTTTTAATTAAATATTATTGTAGATAAATAATTTGATGTTATATTTATTTATTTTATAATTTCAAATATACTCTAATAATGATAGTATTTTAATATGAGTATTTGAAAAATATAAATATAATTATAGTGATTATTTTGAATATGAGAATCTTAATTATTAATGTATTTTTTAAAAAAAAATTAATTACTTTATTTTATAAAATATTAGGTTTGAAATTTTAGTAATATTTTAGAAATTAAATTGTCTATAAAAATTTAAAAAAATAAGAAAGATTTATTTTATGGATTAGGCCTCTATGCAAGAGTAAAATTTAATTAATTAATTAATTAATTAATAATAATTATAATAATAATAATAATATTAAAGAAAAAAAATAATGAGAATAAATACATAGAACGCATTTCCTCCTTCTTCTTCGTGTAAGCACCGCCGCAACCTTTCCCCTTTTTCTCTTTTTCATCAACCACAATTATTACGGTGGATGCCTTACAAAATTGAGACCATATTCCTGATCGTTGTGATCTCCTCTTTCATTTTCAACTTGAATAGCAAGTTGAAATGTCTTATTTCTATTTGTTAAAAATCAAACCTCCACCTTTTGATCAAGATTCTGGGCACCATAGCTATCACCAACAAAAACCAAGACCATATTTGGACTCCACAAAACACCATCTTTCGTTACCTATGTCCAAAATTGTCAACCGTTACATTTTAAATGATGGATTTCCACCATTGTCGCAACTGTTTTCTTGAATTCCGGACAACGCGTTCATCATCTTGAAAAATTGATATCGTTTTAGGATTCCTCTCGTCGAAACCTTCAAGAAACACTACTCGTTTGTCTGTTTCGGGGAAGTCGAAGTCGAACCTTGTCGGTGCTCCAACACGTCGGTGAGGCCTTTTCTGATAACTTGTTTCACTTTGTTTCGAATGTGTTTATTCTCTTAATATTTTTATTAATTATGTAACATTGATTTTTATAGTTTGCATAAATTATCAACCATGTTTCATTGACTCTGCAAAGTCATCGATGCATTTGGACTCGTTTGTTACGTGTTGTCGACATCTCATGGTTGCTGAAAATTATTATGGTCCTTATATCGTATGAAATCGTCAAATTGAGGTATGGGGTAAGAGTGAGTTCGAATGCGTGAGTATAAATTAAGTGAGATGAACGGAAATACCGTATTTCTCACAATTAATTCGGGGCTTGCTACGTATGGCAGAAGCCCTTTGAGTAATAATTGACTAATGAGCAAACTTGAATTTTGTGAGGTTAAAATATGAATTAGAAAATTTTATAGGATGTTGTTTGATTTAATTTTTGAAGATCTTGCAATAGTTGAATTATTGTAGAATTGTGTATTTGATGTATTATATGCTTTGTTTATATCTATCCTTGATATTGATATATGATATAAAATGTGATGAATTGTAATTATTTGCCTTGCAATTGATGTGGTGTGTGTGAATGATCTAGTATTATTATTATTATTATTATATGTGACTGAAGACCTTTATTATTTGAGATAACGTATTATGATGATGAATTCTGAATGTATTGTATGACTATAGAAATCTACAATGACGATGCGTACTCCTTGACTTGTGATATTATCACCTTGATGAATATCATGAAATGCATATTGTATTTAATTGAATAGTGACAAATTTGACCCGTGCCAATGATGGTTCTCTTAATAGAGTAAGTAACCTAGGACAACGAGGGAAGAAAGTAGTTGTTGATAATTTTTGAAGTGGAGATTATTTGGTCATCATATAGGTAGGGCCTGACAAGCCTAGTGATTATGGGGAAGTACAACTGAATGAGCCTGATCGTGGCGGTCTGTTGTTGAGCCTTAGGACAAGATTGTTAGACCTTGGAGGTATTTGGGTGGGGAATTCCTAAGTGACTTAGAGGTAGCACTCCAAATGTCGGGAGCTATCATGCAACACACGTTTACCTCGATTGTCCAAATGTCGAAGCTCACCCCTCGTTGCTTGTGTTTGGCGTTTGCGAGAGCACAGTTATTTCAGGTTATCAGTCTGTGATCCACGCTCTGATAGGTGATACTGAGTGGGAGTAATTTGTCGCATTTTATTGGGTTATGAACAAATTTAGATATTTGTAAATTCGATCGATCAATTATGTTATTTTTATTTTTTATTCAAATGTAGAAATTAATTGTCTCTATGTTTAGAACGTGTTTTTATGTCAAAAGTTTTATTTAATAAATCTCAACTATATTCGACATTCAAAGATTTTTAATTGAAAATTTTTATGCAGGCATTTTGTTTAAGTGTGAGTTTGACGTCCTAAATCTTATAGTTCTATTTAAAATTTGTATACTCTATTTTGGAACTGTTGTGAATCTCTTTTAAAACTAACGCATTTACCTTCAATTTCATTTTGGGTTTAGGGTGTCACATTAGTGGTATCCGAGCAGGACTATCTAATCAGGCCGAGTGGATCGAGTACCGGTTCAGTGTTAGTCAGTTTTGTTGTTTCCTTATCCTCTAGGTACCGGGTTCGAATCCCACGGAAGGCAAAAACTCGCCAGATTTCCAAATGAGGAGGGAAAATTATTTTGTAACACCCCGGCCCTCCAGCGTTACCGACAATGTTACCTCACGAGCTTCTCGCTCTCTGGCGAGTTTTTTGCCTTCCGTGGGATTCGAGCCCGATACCTAGGGGATAAGTACCGCCGATTTCCAATTGATGAGGGAAAGGGGGGGGGGGGGGGGGGGGGG
>JBBPBS010001075.1:4775378-4787531 GCA_037974835.1 Cicer judaicum | reverse complement strand
AATTTTTTTTTTATATTTATATTGAATTATATATTTTAAAATGATAAGTATAAAAAGACGGATAAATAACATATGAGATAAATATTTTTAATTTATACATAAAAATGTATGATTCGCATATTTGTCACTGGTAACTTTTAAAAATAAAAATAAGATAAATATTTATCAACGATAAATAAATAAATAAATACACGAACAAATATATGTTATTGATATATAAAAAATACGGGTCATATACTGATAAATATAAAAAATTATAAAACAAATATTTGTCATTTATAGATATTAAAAAATCACATAAAAAATATTTGTCATTGATATAAAAACAACATCGGAATTGTTAAATATAAAATAACACATGATAAATATCGATCATTGATTCATTAAGCATACGTGATATATATTTGTCTCTAATAAATATAAAAAAATATAAAAAAATACAGGAAACTACACGACTCATATATGTTAATATCGTCGACATAAAAATCAGAATAATTATAATATATCCTGTATAAAAACAAGGTTGAAGACACCATTAATTAAAATCATAAAGAAAGCCTTTGTGTGTATATTTAAGTAAGCTTCACGATAACAGTTGAATATTATTTAATAATTTATCAACAATATACTCTTGTTACCACAAAATACCTGATTATACATCTTCGATATAGACCACCTACAAGCTCACGAAATAAGGTTCGTAAGTTACTCCTTCGATATTGTCTTTTGTGAAGAAAAAATTGTTCAAGAAATCAATCACGTGAGTAAAAAAGGAAATCAATTAACATAAAAAAAATAAAAAATACGTACAATATTTTTTTTTTCTTTTGCAAATACTATATATTCTAAAATTTTGATTTTGAGTTGGTCAAAATATTGTGTTGATAACATATTTAAAAGGAACTCAAAAGAGAAAGATTAAAAGTATAGAAGATGACTTTTGTATTATTCTCTTTAAGTTTGTACTTTACAATGCAATCTGAATCAACATAAATATTAGAAGCTACAAGCAATATGAATAATGTCATCAAAATTATGATGAGCAAATGTTATTTAATTATGGGAGGTGCAGATAGAGCATTCTTTTTTAATATAGAAAGCTAAACAAAATGGACTTTAGAAAATGTTTACAAAGTTAGCTTTACAATGTTCACACATCTCAAGACCCCTCTTTTTTAAATGTCATAGAAATGAGGGTTGGTTTTCCTCTGGGAAGTCTTCTTTTTCTTACTTTTGTTATCTATATTCTCATATTTACCAAAACAAAATTGAATATTCATTACTATTGTTGAAAAAAGTAAATCAATTAACCTTTTCTTTACCAATTAACTTAAAAATACATATTACTAATAAATACATATTAAATAAAAATCATATAATAAAGTATATAAAAATAAACAAAATCAAACACAATATTACTATTATCTCCAAATAATTATTTATAAAATAAATAACTAAAATAAGAGATACTTAAAAATAATTAAAATATAAATATGAACACACGTAACATTAGTCAAATATACAACAAAATATCATATTAATTATTAATGCATATATACACGCAAAATTCGTAAAATATTATTCTTTAAAATATGCATACTAAAATATTATTATTTTTTATAAAAATATATAAAATAATAAAATATAACATTTGTTATTTATATCCCTTATTTAATCAAATATTTATTAGATTAACACATCATAGAAAATACATAAAGAAAGTTAATCGACGTATATTCAAAAATAATTTTAATATTAAATTAATTATTTAAAATCTTATTTAATTAATAAAATAGTTTTTTATAAAATGTGGGGTGTTGCCGCAAGAACAAACACTCGTCAAACACAATAATAAAAAAATATTTTATTTTCTCTCTCTATTTTAAATACATTTTTTATTTCAACATCACATTTATAAAAAAATTATATTCGCAATTAACTAATAAATAAAAATAAATATTTTAAAATGAATATAAATTTTTACATAATTAATCATAGATAATTATGTTTTAACGAAATATTTAAAACTCTAATATATTTTTTACACATAACTGCCTCTCAAATCTTAAATCTGACTCTAAAAATATTTATATGTTCTTTAAAAATTTCCTAAATATATATATATAAATATATATTAAATAAATTTTAACGGCGACCACATAAAATTTTAAAAACATCCTCAAAATTTTAGACTCGGGTAGTATCAAAGAAAGCACTTCCAAAAGTTACTAGATTAATATGTTGCAAATAAGTTGACTATGTACTTCGATCTTTTATCAGTAACCATCACTGGATCTAAAGTAAAGAGTATAATTTCTTGGGGCAAATTCTTGAAATATTGGTTGTCAAATTCTTGAGACATTATTTTTTAAAATTGTTCAAAAAATTTAAAAACTATAGAACATTTGATTCAAATTAGATCTACCATTATCTTAAAGAACTCTTATATTTCAATTGACAACAATTTTGTAACACTTATATTTTAAATTGAAAGTATGTTGTATGTCTTATGCAAGATTTTTGGTCCTTAGTTAGTATATACGCATTAAACTAAAACAATTTTCCACCAAGAATAATTGAATTATCGAGAGAAAAATATCATAAGAGATATTTACGAATTAAACAAAATCGAGGCTAAATTGATTTGTGTACTATTGTTTTTGTGTTATTTTAAAATATAACACATCAAAAAATCAAATAAAAGCAAAAACTAACAGAAGAATAGGAAAATTTAATTTCTTTACCAATCTTATTATTTCAATTATCAATATAAGATGATTTTTGTGAAATACAAAATGATTGGTATTAAAATAATAGAAGAATTATAATATTTTATAGCTTCATATTATTGATTGGAGGAGTGCAGCATAGAGGCAAACGACAGACACCTGAGCCCCATTTTTCACCAAATCTAACACAAGCTGTACCTTGTACATTTCCAACAAGAACACTAAAAATTGTAACAAGTAACACAATAAACTTTAAGAACATCTTCATAAGAGTATCCATTTTAACCAATCTTTGTTTTTCAAGTGGCAAAGTGGATATCTTATATGTCAGTGATCTATGTTTAAGCAATAGCAATGTGTACTTATTTATAGGCAAAAAAAAAAATACATTGAAATTGAAATATCATAGTTGAAAATATTAAAACATTAATTACATGCATACCTTAATTTTATTTTTTATATTTAGTATTTTTTTAATATGATGACACTTCTAATACCTTATTATATCATTAATTAGACTCTAATTTTAATGATACTTATGAAGAATATAATTTGTCATTCTTCGTTAATTTCACCTACAACATTTTTATCTATTCTATTATAAATATATTTTGTTTTCAAAAAGATAAATGTAATACCATGTATGCAATATATATTATAAATCGACACACACACCGTTAATTTATAAATGTTAAATACTAATGAGAAATAAATTGAATTCAATAATAATATAATATAATAAACATATTAACTATCTTATATAGAATACCATACATAATTTTTCTGAAAAATTAAACATGTATTATTTTTATAAAAAAATTAATGAAGGGCGAAATTTATGTTTTTTTCATAGATGAAATGATAAATACCATTAAAATTTACATGTAAATGCGAATTTCGATTTCAAACTTGAGACATGATATTCAGCTTAATAAAATCAATTTACAATGTCAAGTTTTTACCAATAAGTTGATACCACATATCTTAAATATAACATATGAAAATATTGTAGGAAAAACTAATCGAATTAAGTAATACCTCTTTTTAATATCTCTTTGTTGGAATGCTTTATCTATGTTTAATTTAAAGTAAATTTTATAGGGAAAAAATAATAATATTTTGAAATATCGTAGTTGAAAATATTTATACAACTAATCCATATCTTAATTTTATTTATCAAATTAAGTTTTTTATTTTTACTATTCTTGACATAGTTATTTTTCCTTTTATTGATTAGATTCTTTGTTTTTCTTTTCCTTTAAAAGTGTCACTAAGACCATCTCCATCTACATAATTTTCAACATCTAACTTCCAAAATAATTAATTATTTCACAATATGTCAAGAATAGTAAAGTCAAGTTTTGCCGTCTTTACATATTTAGTACTTTGATAAAAAAAATTAGAAAGTTAAATAAAATATAAAATTGTGAAGAAAAAATTGTTCAAGAAATCAATCAACGTTAGCAGAAAAAAGGAAATCAATCAACACAAAAAATACCTATAATTTTTTTTACAAGAAAAATACATGTAAGTGTTTCTTTTGCAAATACTATATATTCTAAACTTTTGATTTTTAGTTGGTCAAAATATTGTGTTGATAACATGTTATAAAATTAACTAAAAAGAAAAAGATTAAAAGTATAGAAGATGACTTTTGCATTATACTCTTTAAGTTTGTACTTTACAATGCAATCTAAATCAACATAAACATTAGAAGTTACAAGTAGGGGTGGAAATAAGTTAGTTTAGGCCAGACTTTAAAAGGTCTGAGTCTGACCTACAATGAATTTTTTAGGCCTAAGTCTAGCCTACGGTCTATGATAGACTTTTTTTTGCCCTGAGTTTGGCCTACGGCCTATCATGGTCTGGCCTATAAGTCTCTTTAAAAGCCTTATTCACATTAAAATATTTAAATGTTATATTTTACTTTTGTTTTTAAATAGGCTAAACTAGGCCTTTATATACAAAGAAAACTAATAAAATTATAATCAAATATTATAAAATAATTACTAACAAGTTTGTAATGCAACAACCTTTCAATAAAAATAAAATAAAATGAATTCATAATTAACAAACTCTAAAAAGTCCTTCAATAATTACAAATAAAACAAAATGAACCCCGTAAATAGTTACACAATAACAAAAATATGATATCAATCTTGAAAGTGATTTGTATTTCTTGTTTATCAACCTTCAAAAACAAAAGAATAAATACATATATGTTACACACTGAGCTAAAAAGTAATA
Organism: Cicer judaicum; assembly: GCA_037974835.1. Classification (NCBI taxonomy): domain Eukaryota; kingdom Viridiplantae; phylum Streptophyta; class Magnoliopsida; order Fabales; family Fabaceae; genus Cicer; species Cicer judaicum. The sequence continues at coordinate 4,782,555 of JBBPBS010001075.1, read as the reverse complement.
AATAAATGAATGAGCAAATTATTAAAAAAAAATAAATAAATACTACTTGATAAAAAAAATATTGGTTTAGAAGAATCAATTTTTTATTGAAACAAACGCACCTATTATTATCTCTCAAACAAATGCTCTCATATTATTACCTCTCAAACAAAATCATATTCAGTAATAATATATATATATATATATATATATATATAAAGGTAACAAATAACAATTATTTATACCTACATGATGCTCTATCCATACCGATTTAGATTATTTTTTATATACCACTACTAATGTGTGTGTATATATATATATAAAGGTATAGATTTTTATAAAAAAAAAAAAACAAATATGTTGCTTACATACCTGGAGTGGGTGCAATGGAAATTAGAAGAAAAATAACAGAAAATGAAATAAATAATAAAATATATATAGGCCGGTCTGTCAGGCCTAATAGACTTTTTTATAAGTCTGAGTCTGACCTATTTACATAAATAAACTTTAAAAACAGTTTGGGTCTAGCTTTTTTATTAAACCGGTCAGGTCAGGCCATAGACCGTTATGGACAATCTAGCCTATTTTCATCCCTAGTTACAAGCAATATGAATAATGTCATTAACATTAGAAATGAAGGCCATTATTAATGATGAGCATAATGAGCATTTAATTATGGGAGGTGTAGAGCATTCTTTAGAATATGGAAAGCTAAACAAAATGGACATTAGAAAATGTTTACAAACATTTTCCATTGAATTTGCCATACTCATTGAATTTAATCATTAAGAATCATACTGGTTTTAATCGTAATGAAGCACTTATTCAAAGTATTAAAGAAATTTCTAATAAAGATTAAAATTACAAGTTTATGCGCACTATCTATAAAAATTGGTGCATCTTGTTACAAGATAGCAAAGTAACAAAATAATATCACACAGCTAAAATAAAAAATGAAAAAACAAATCATTAATATGTAAAATATTACAAGATCTCTCTAAATAAATAAAACAAAAACAAAAAACAATTACACTTTCATAAAAATAAGAGAATGTTAATATTAAAAGAAACTTCACGTTTTTTTCTCTCATAATTTTTCTCACTCTCAACAAGTAAATTTAAGTGTTTTAGTACGAGAAATCAATTGTAACAATCTGCTTAGTAGAAGCAAAATACAATTTATTTTAAATTTGTGTAACTCAGCTCAATAGTAGTTTTAGTGTTCCTCAAGTAATATGTGATTTTCAAGTTGTGTTAAAAAAACTTAACTTGTAGGATCAAAATGTAGTTGTCTTCAACAATTTGTAGTTTTTAGGCTGTGTGGAGAATATTTGACTTGTAGGGTCAAGATGTTTGTTTGGCTCAAAAAGTCTGTAGATGTCAGGTTATTTTGAGAAGACACACTTATAAGGTCTAAGTGTTTGTTTTCCTCAAAAAGTTTGTAGGTCTCAGATTGTTTTAAGAAGACTGACTTGTAGGGTCAAGTGTGCTGTGTAATTCAAGAATTAGAATTAGTGGTTAAATTCTTCTAAGTGAAGTGACTCAATATAGCTACCACATTAGTGGTGAATCAAGATAAATTTACTTTTGTCATTTTAGTTCTGCACTCTTTACTTAATTGATGTCGTAATTGCTACTGCCTCTGTTTTGGTTTAAATCATCAAACCCGGATGGATTCTTAAATAAATAAATAAAAGAATTCAACTTAGACAAACATAACTCAACCTCATTTCTCGTATTTGCACATTCAATTGAATGTTAATATTTTCCCTACGCATAACCGAGTTTAGATCATTAAATATGGTTTTAAAGACCATTTTTCTATTCTAAAAGAATTCCAAATATTTTTTCCTATTAAAATAAATTTTAATAATGAATCTATTGAATTAAATCAACCCTCAAAATTTTAGACTAGAACACTAAGAGACGATATCACTCCCAAAAGTTTCATCATTAATTTATTGCAAATAAGTTGATGGTGTCTTTCCATCTTTTATCAATACCATCACTGAATCTAAAGTAAAGAGTGTCAATGCTTGGGGAAAATTCTTGAAATATTGGTTGTCAAATTCTTGAGAAGACATTTTTTAAATTGTTCAAAAAATTTAAAAACTATAGAACGTTTGAACATTTGATTTAGATTAGATCTATCCTTACTTGGATGAACTCACGTATTTCAATTGGCAACTATCTTGTAGCACTTATATTTTAGATTGAAAGTGTATTTTATGTCTTGTGCAAGACTCTTGGTTCTTAGTTAGTACATGCACGTTAAACTAAAACTATTGTCCACCAAAAATATAGTTGAATTATCATGAAGGAAATATCATAAGAGATATTTACAAATTAAGTAAAATCGAAATTAAATCTATTTGTGTGCCGTTGTTTTTGTGTTATTTTTAAATATAACACACTAAAAAAATCAAATAAAAGCAAACACTAACGGAGAATAGGAAAACTTAATTTCTTAACCAATCTTATTATTCCAATTATTAATACATGATGATTTTTTGTTAAATACAAAATGATTGGTATTAAAATAATAGAAGAATTATAATATTTTAGGGCATCATATATTATTGATTAATTGGAGGAGTGCAGCATATAGAGGCATAGGACAGACAATCGAGCCCCATCTTTCACCAAATCTGACACAATGTACATTGCTAACTAGAGCACTAACAATAGTAACAAGTAACATAACAAAATTTTAAGAACATCTTCAAAAGAGTATCTATTTTAACCAAACTTTGTTTTTCAAGTTGCAAAGTGGATATCTTTTATGTGATTGATGTATGATAAAGCAAAGAAATAATGCATTGAAATATCATAGTTGAAAATATTTAAACAATAATTATGTGCATACCTTAATTTTATTTTTCATGTTAAGTATTTTTTTTTTAATATGATGACGACTTCTAATACCTTATTATATTATTAGACTCTAATTTTAATGATATTTGTGAAGAATAATTTGTCATTCTTCGTTAATTTCACCTACAACATTTTCATCTATGCTATTATAAATATATTACGTTTAAATGTAATACTATATATGCAATATATTATAAATCAAAAACCGTTTATTTATAAATGTTATATATTAATGAGAAATAAATTGAATTCAATAATAATATCATACAATAAACATATTAACTATCTTATATAGAATACTATACAGAATTTTTCTGAAATTTTAAACATGTATTATTTTTAAAAACAAATTAACGAGGGGTTGGGAAATTGTTTTTTTTTTTTTTGAATTATATATGAGATGATAAATACTACTAGAAATTTACACACAAACGCTAATCTCGAATTCAAATCTGAAATATAATATTCAACTTAATAATATTAATATTTTGCTAGTTGAGGTAGAATTTAAAGACGGATAAGAGAAATTATAATTGATAATGGTATAATTAATGGCCGATCAATTAACAACTATCACATATAGGATTTGAACTAATTCCACTAAACTTTCGATGTCAAAATATCTTCTAGTTGATTATATTGTTTTGAGGTACATGATGAAACAGTCTTCATCAAATTGTTAAAAACAGATATGGACATAATAAAGGCTCAACTTCGTATCCCAAATTTGTTGTATCCCAAATTTGTTGTCTATGACTAATTGGGGAATGACTAGGGATGAGTATCCATATACTTTAAACATCCCCTTTTTTCTTCTAAGGCTACTTAGATACTCATTTTACAAGCTTTAAGTTTTTCCATTTTATCGGTATAGTCAAAGCGCAATTAAGCATTGATAAAGATAAAAAGACCATTCTAAGATATTAAGGTAGTGTTGATTGCATGCCCCACCATATTGAGAAAGACAAAATGTAAATGAATTATCCAAATATGCATGGTTTATAGTTAGAAGAAGAGAAAGACAAATAATATTTTGGAAGAAATGATGAAATATACGAGGGTGAGAGGAAAGAGAAAACAAAACAAAATACATGCATGTATTGATATTTAAAATATTGAGGGACAAAATGTGTTCATCCTACAATAAGGTAGGGGTGAGGACAAAAGCAATAAATGTCTTTTAAAGTTACATTAAAAATTAAAGATAACTAATAATCTCCTAATTGTTTCTTTTTTTTTTTTTAGGAAAAAAGGTGGATCCAGTCACTTTGCTCAATAGTAGGAAATGACATTTCAAAATTTGAGAGTGAAATATTCTATATGTTGAGTTCTTTTCCTTTGAAATCCAATCACATGATACGACCAAGCCACATACTTTGAATTTTAAAGTTGTACAATCTTCAATGGAGTGTCATATGACTTCTACATGATAATCACTTTTTGCATTTAGGTCATATCCTCTTAGGTATGGTGGCTTAAGAGGTTTTGATGGACCACGCACAATCACAGAATTGTAGATAAGATGTGGCACTAAATCAACATAAGATATGGGGATCGGGTCAAATTGTACAAATTTGCCTCCACGATTATTACTTCTTACTCGATTCTCATTTGAATTTTGGTTTGATATTTATGTGGGTGGGCCTTGCAAGGTTAAGGTTGCAGTGATATAGGGGTGGTACAGGGAAAAAAAAAAGACTCATTATATTTGATATCACAAAATTAGTTTTTCGTTCTATTTTATTCACCTCTGTGAAGCTTCTCTCCTAGATGATTGGGTGTGATTTTCTCGCTTCTCAAACCCATCTCAACTATTTCCTCAATAATGACAAGATCATAAAAAATAAATATGAAACACTCCATATCATTTTATCATAAAATGGTAAATGAAGAGTGTTTATAAACATAGATATTGATCATTTCTTTTTCAGAGAGAGGAGATTTTACTTAGAAGCTAACTCTCCATCGTTGGATATACTCTTTAAAAGCATCATTATTACGTTTTTTCATATTTTTCGTTTCCATCGTTGATTAAATTTTTAAAATTTTAATAGATAAATAAATAAATAAAGTATAACAATGTATTGTTTATAAGAATTTTAAGTCTTAAATTTATAAAATTTATTGATGATCAAACTCTAAACGCTTATTAGAGAAATGTAGTAGATTAAATTTTGATTGATATTTTTAATAATTATAAATTAATTTTTAATCTATTTTTTTTCGAACACTAAATCTATTTATGTTTTGTCAATGTAAAAGTCAAACTATTTATTAATCTCACAGTTATGATTAATTGTCATTGTTAAATATTTTTACATCGTTGATTTATACAAATTAAATATGAATTTTTACACTATTAATATAACTTTCTTAACTACAAGGACAAAAAACAATATATATAATTATTAAAATATATTTAAACACAACATATTGTTTAAATTACTAATATTGACACAGTGTTAATAAAAGATAATGGTTTGGTTTGAGTATGAAATGATCTATTTTAAAATTTAAACCATTAAACCAAACCATTAAAAGTCGGATTTATTGGTTTTGTTCAACTTAAACTCAAATCTATAAGTAAATATCAAACTAATTTAATTAACTTTAGTTAAATTTTTTAGATCATAGGATCATTTAGTTTGATTTTTATATTCCTAAATAAAATTCACAATTCCCATGTGATTAAGATTTAGGCGGTAAAATTTAATTTATTTTATAATTATAGTAGTTGTTTATATAATTTTTTTTATAAATTATTCACTTTTATTTTTTTAATAGACATTTGAGTTTATAATTTAGTCGGCGAAAATTAATATATATAGTCTATAAGATGGATCAACTAAACAAGTTTCATAAGACAGATCCTTAAGAATTAAACAAATTTCTAAATCTATTTGTATGCGATTGTTTTTGTTTATTTTTAAATATAACACCGAAAAGTCAAATAAAAGCAAATACTAACAGAGAATAGAGAAATGTAATTTCTTAACCAATCTTAATATTCCAATTATTAGATATAATTAAGATTATTTGTTGTGAAATACAAAATGATTGTAATTAAAATAATAGAAGAATTATAATATTTTAGGAGTTCATATTTCTGATTGGAGGAGTGCAGCATAGAGGCATACGACAGACAGTTGAACCCCATCGCTCACCAAATCTAACACAAGTCGTACTTTCTACATTACCAACAAGAACACTAACAATAGTAACAAGTAACACAACAAACTTTAAGAATATCTTCAAAATATTATCCATTTTAACCGACCTTTGTTTTTCCAGCCGCAATCTTATATGTGAGTGATCTACATGTTAAAGCAATGTATAGTTATTTATAGGCAAAGAATAATACATTGAAATATCATAGTTGAAAATATTTAAACATTAATTATGTTAATACCTTAATTTTATTTTTCGTATACAGTATTTTTTTTAATATGATGACCGACTTCTAATACCTTACTATATTATTACACTCTAATTTTAATGATATTTATGAAGAATAATTTGTCATTCTCCGTTAACTAACATTTTTATCTATGCTATTATAAATATATTACGTTTTCAAAAAGATAAATGTAACACCATATATGCAATATATATTAATTATAAAATCAACAACTTACCGTTATTTTATAACTATTAAATATAAATGAGAAATAAATTGAATTGAATAATAATATCTTAATTAAATAGAATACCATAAAGTATTTTTCTGAAAAATTAAACATGTATTATTTTTATTAAAAATATTAATTAATTTAAAAAAAAAATTGAGCATCTTTAAAGAGTATTTTTAAATTTGGGACTAAGATCTAAATGCTTTGCAAATAGCGACTTATAATTAAGTCAAAGAAGCGTGTAGTTTGATATATATTTTTCAAATGGAAATATATTGGTTTTTCTTTTTAAAATATTGAGTCATTAAAAAAGAACCACATATTTGTGTGTTAATTATAATTTATAGGACGGTAAATTTTAAATTTTAAACTTATTAATGTAATATTTGTATAAGTAATACAATTAAAATATTATCATTTAATGATAAAAAAATAAAATATATAACCTTTTTAAAAAGGATAAAATCTTATACCATATATATGCTATATATATTATAAATTCAACAACAAACAATTAAAATTTAAATAGAGTTAAATAAATTTTTAATTCATATAAAATTTGAAATTTCGTTTTTAGTCCTTCTGAAAAGATTCACATTTTTTAGTTCTCACAAAATTATTATGCAAGTATGTTTAATTTCTGTTGGAACATTAATATATATATTTTTGAATAATTTTTTTTATACATGTTTACC
>JBBPBS010001075.1:4709683-4772651 GCA_037974835.1 Cicer judaicum | reverse complement strand
TCACTTAAAATTAAAATAAATGACTAATTCAAAAAAAAAAAAAATAACTAAAACGTTAACTGAAATTAAGTTAAGGGACACGGATGATATTTAATCTAATTTAAATTAAACATAATTAATTTACTATACTATAATTTGCATCAATTACAATTATTATATGTAGAAATACCCTTCATGAGCTTTATGAATACTCACCCACACAAATTTAAAACACCTCCAATTATTAATTCAACAATGACATTTAAATATACAAAATTCATATAAATAATGTGACTCACATATTGTGACATATCACCTCATATCTTCACAATTATTACCATCTTATTTCAAATTCTCCCTTGTATATTGTTCACATTTGCATCCTCCTCCTTCTATTCACTTTGGTATGAGAAACGTGACATAATAGTTTTGTGTATTCTATCAAGGATTATTCTAAAGAACAATAACATTATCATTCCCTTAGTTGACACTTGTGCAATCAAGCCTTATTTCACCTTGATTTCCACTTTTAACACCAATCCTTCCCAACTTAGTAATAGCATCAACAAAAGCACTTTCAAAAGCTACTTCATTTGATGCAAATAAGTTGATTGTGTCTTTTGATCTTTCATCTATAGCCAACACTTGATCCGAAGTAAAGAGTCCCATTCCTTGTTGCAAATTCTTGAAATATTGGTTGTCAAACTTTTGAGGTGTGATAGGGTCCATATCTATTGCAATCCTAGGATCAACTTTTATAGGACATGCTTGTCTAAGTTGAAAAGCATATTTTAAATTTAGTGTTGGGTCGATTCTACTTGTTGGGCTGAAGTTGTAGATTCTTTTTGAGAACCGGTTGCAATGAGAAAATCCAATTGTATGTGCACCTAACACAACACACACAAAATTAAAACTATAGACTAATTTACGGACAATAACTTGTTTGTTGTATTTTTTTTTCTAGTATTTTATTTTATAATGTTCATTTTAATTTTTTGGACTATCATTCAAACATGAAACAATCATTTTAATTTTAAGTTTGTGTGTTTACCTGATAAAGCAATCATATCAATTTGGGAGAGGCCATTGAAGCTAAACATTGAATTGAGTTGATCCAAATTGAATTCAGGATGAGGAAGATGGCGTTGAACACTTGCAATTGTAGATATTCTTCCATCACGCCTTCCTAATTCAACTTCATAAAAGGGTCCCCCACTCTACAATATTTATTTTTAATTATTAAATAGCATTTAAAGGACTACTAACCTACAAAAATATTCTTCCATGTGTTGCCTTTTTTTAAGGAAAAATATGTATATCTTATTGGTCTAATAATAGTGAAAAATAAATTTTTGTATAGTGTGATTTTTTATTTATTTATGTACATTATACTATAACGTTAATATTCTGGAACAATGTTCATTTCAAATGATTTTTTTGTCTTATATCAAATAACATACTTTTTAATTAAATTATCAGTTTTAATAGACATAAGAACTCAAATTAAAAATAATTGTTTAAAATAATTTAAATTTAAATTTTTATTAAAATAATTATTGGTCGAATTATATTTATTTCTCCATCAAACTCTAAATTATCAAAGTTCCATTCTCCGTGACCTAAAAGGTCTAAGACAAAAAAATAAGACATCTATTTGAAAATCGCATAAGTAACTTAAATTGAAAAATAAAAGTAATCTAAATAAAAGTGAAAGTAAATATATACCAAATTAACAACATCCCTTGTAGCAAGAGCAAGTATATCAGCACAAGAGACTTTGTTTGTGCACTGAGGATCACTATCAATAGCTTGTTTAGCTTTAATCACAGTGTCAAAACCATCACCAGCTAATGATATGTCATCAGGATGATCTTTCTCTGTTTTACTATTTGGAGATGTAAGCAAAATTGAAGCATCACAACCCTGAAATTAATATAAACAAAACCAACCACATTTTTTAAGTTTAATTAGTTAATTTAAATTTAAACCATGAATAAGGAAAATGATATTTACACAAACTTTCACACCATGCATAAATGCTTACAAATGCAATGCAAACTTGTCAAAAATTTGGATTTAGTTTTTTTGAATTTAACTTTCAAATTTAAATATACTAATCAATTAATTTTATTTTAATTTATTTTATGATATCATTTTTTTCTTTGACTATTTATTCTTCTACCTTACATATTTTTTTCCTTTACAAATAAAATAAAAAATAAAAACGAGAAAGAGAGAGAAAGAACGTTGTATGACAATCATTGTTGAAACACCGTTATATTGAAAACTTAGGCTCGTTTTTAATTGAATTAGCCACAATTTTAACTATAATTTAAATTAATTATCTATTTAATTGAATTAATTATATTATTTCATATGATTAATCAGGTGTCACGTGAACTATAAAAATCGAACGTTCATGTATCATTATCAAAAAATTTAAAGCAATTAAATATATATTGATAAATATCTCCTAAAGAAAAGTATTAATAAATACCCTAACAAAGCAATCATGGAAGAAGAGACGAAGAGTGGCTGGAGCAGTGACAAAGGTTTGCTGAAACTTGAGCTCCACGGCAGAACGAACCAATTGTTCAACATTTGGACATGTATTGCTGTAGAACCCTTTTGTAAGTTGGGTTGAGCTTGTTTGTGCACAAACTACAAGAAACAACTTTGATAAAAACACAATATTCATCATGCTAGGACCTCCCATTATTACTATTACTCTTTCTTCTCTTTTTCAATTGTTTCTTATGTAACAAATTGTAAGGATATGATATATATGTATAATGTAAAAGGAAAAAATAAAAATGGTTGATTTTTGTCACTAAAAAAAAATTAAGAAAATGGTTGATATTGATTGTTATAGATTAATTAGAATAAAAACAAAGGTCGGTTTCATGGACAGTGTAGCCAGATTCAATATTTACAATTAACAGGTAAACCATTCAAATAAATAAATATTGTATTGGATCCTCTTTAGCAATTGTGTGGTGATTTGATCGAGTCAATTAATTAAATATTTTTGGTTACGGTAAAAAAACATGTGATTTTATCAGAAAGTAGAGAAAGAGAGAGATAAAGAAAATGTCAAGCTATGCAATTTATACTTCCCTATATATCAGAATGTCAACTCACTTGCTTGTTATTATCTCCTAAATAATCAACTACGGTCTACTTCAGCATTTATGTCATCAAAGGAAGAAAAAAACTGACATTTATGTTATATCAAAACTTCACATTAGTTTTTATTTATTTATAATTGACGGGTAAAGTCGAGTTGGTTGTATCCCTTATCTAATTTTATATTTGATTGAGTCAAATTTTACACCTTAACCTGATCAAATACGATAAATTGCAAATTTATTAAAGATGAAAAGAAATAAAGACAAAATTGAATTTGTCTATAGACGAGACGCCAAATAGTAATCATTAAACTTTTTATTAGAAAAAATAATTAAATATAAAAAAACTCATAATAATTCACATATACTTACCATTTATCAATAATAACTCGTAATATTATTTTCACTTAATTGCAGTTTTGATCCCTCTATTTTAGTTGAATCGCGAAAGTAGTTCCCTTATTTTGTTTTTCTCCAATTTTGGTTCCCAAACAGAATTTTGGTCCAAAGTTTGATGAAATTTCATTTTTTAAAGTCGTACTATACCATTTATGATAATAGATTTCAAGTACAATTATTGCAAATGAGATCTTAACACATGATGTGACTTAAATAAATGCAAAAAAAAAAAAATGAAATTTCATCAAATTTTAGACCAAAATTATATTTTCTGGAACAATACTGGGGAGAAACAAAATAGAGAGACTACTTTTCCGATTCAGCTAAAATAAGGAGACCAAAATTGCAATTAAACCTATTATTTTATAAACTATAAATTATTAAATTAGTTATTATTTTTTTCAGAGAACGAGAATCAATAATAACTAAAATAAAATAATAACAAAAAATAATCATTTATCCTTAAATTAATTTAGGACGGAACGTATAATTCAAACACGATCTTTCTTCTACTTTGTTTTAGGACTGAGTCTGACTCATCTCATTGTTTACGAAATTTATATAAGGGATTGAGTCTTGTACACTCCTATTTTCATGATGAGATGATGAGATGCTTTCATCTATGACATAGTTCTTAATTCTTAGCTCAACTTTTATTGTTAGATTGAATGTTTTATTTCAAATTTAAATTCAAAACTTTTAAAGTTATATGAATTAATTATAATAAAATTTATAATATCTTTTAAAAAAAAAACTTCACATGATATAGAGTACCCAAATATATACATGCGAAATCCTTTCATGCGGCAATTTGAGGAGGACCAATTAATAGCGAGTCAAAGGCTCAAATGCTTCCATATTTGATTGCGAGATTCAAGTAATTAGGGTCGAGTTGTATTAAGTTTTTATTTATTTGTTGTCTTGATGAAAGATGGTTTCATTTGGGTAATATAGTATTATTTTTAGTGCTCACGGGAAGCAAACGAGAATGCTTTTGCAACAAGCTTTCAAATGGCTTAGAACAAATTATTGCAAATAATATAATGCTTTAGGTTATACCATATAACTATCAATACATATTTCGTGGTATAAGCAATCAAACTGGAGTTTTAAAATAAAATAAAAAAATAAAAAACTACTCGATCAACCCCCTTTTCTTTTCTTCTTTTTTCCTAGTCAAAAATTAAAAAATATCCATTCAAAATACCGAGATTTATTTGAGCATTTGACAGTTTTTAATGAATATCGTATTATATATATCGACAAATGATTTAACTTATAATTATATATTTAAGAGACTTAATTATCTAACAATTGTATTACACTATCTTTGTATTGATCAATGACTAATTTCTTAGTTTAATGCACGAATATCTTCTTTAATATTTTCTTTATTCCTTTTCAATTGTCACATTTGTAGAAAAATTGTGTTATTATTTTTTATCGTTTGAATAGTTCAATGCATCATTTATTATTAGTTTGTCAATAATAGACTGAGCTATTATTACATAGAGAAACATAAATACAATAAAATGATAAAAAAAAATTAAGATTATTATAAAATAAAATAACAAAAGATAAAGGTAAATTCTTCTCTTTGTCCAAGAAGTCGGAAAAAACCTACACCCAATTTCATCGAGTATAAAATTTAAGTCCCATCCCCACCCATGACGGGGTTCGGTTTTCGTCGTTAGCACTCGCATCCATTTATATATAAAATAATAAATTTAAATTAATATTTATTATAATCAATATAGCAAAATTATTATTATTATACAATAACAAAAAAATATTAAATATATATATATAATTTTAAAATGATAATAATATTATTAGCGAGGCAAGTTCAGGTGCAGAGTGACTATTAACATCCCAAACCTAACCCGCCTTCGAGTTTTAATATTGAAGAAAATTCACACTCACACTCGCATCCAATAAAAACGAATTTTCCCCGCCCAAATCACAACGAGTTCGAATAGATATCCACATATTGAAGTTGTGTTACCATCCTTGGTGACACTCATTTATCTTTATTTCCACTTAATAATAATATTATCATGCATTACTAACACCTAATTATTTTCTCAATAGATTTTTCTCTCCTCTCTCATCTCATCCTTCTTATTTCACCACACAATCAGGCCAAAGAATTCATTAACCCATCAAATATCTTTTGCACTCAAAAATCTCAATTTTTTATAAAATAATTTATAACAACGCAGTTTACGAAAACGAGAAAAAAATCAGTGACGCCTAAACACTAGAGAGAGACTGAGTCAGATCAACTCAGGTGTTAGATTAACAAATAACAGTGTTTTCATGGTGGTCAGAGTGCGGCGCTACAGAATAAACGGGTGGTGTTGAAGGAGATATTAAAGAGGGTTTGGGTTTGGGTTGGGTGGTAGGATCTGATTGTATGAAAGAGAATGTAGGGAAGATCTATACAGAGGGTGCATGTTTAGATTTTGTGAAACTGTAAAATCTAACCATCCATGTCAACATGCACAGGTACATTCTAAAAAGAATGTGCACCAAAGTGTTCACCATAATAATAACAATTAAATAACCCAGAAATATTTCAAAAAACTTGTCAACGATTCTGTCATACATTCCCTTTATATTATAATAATAAAGAATTCTTCAAGGATGTATTAATTACCCAACAACATTAAATAATAAACAATTTATAGGGATTTAAGAATCCAGAATACTACGTGGATTCAAAAGGAATCCCATCTGTGTCTGGGCCATTCAATTCAACGTGAAAATCTGTTGAATTGTAGGCTGTATTTTCGACTTTCCATGGCAACAACTGTGGACTCTTCTGATTGTGCAGTTTGTTATGACCACAAGTCATCCATTATAGGGAGAAAAAAACATAAGTTCAATAAAATCCTAACCAACATGAGTGCATCCGTCCAACACAGACTTAAATGGAACATGTAGGAAGTAAAATTACTGAGAAATTTTCCTTTCATCATTCATCCATAAATGTTGCAACAGGCTACCTGCAGATAAATCATTCAAGATTATTGAGATATTTAAATTTAAATTAATATGAAGAACAAAACAAAAGTGTGATTAAGACCAGAAAAGAGAGATTCTTCAATTGATGGCCAATTAGATCTAAAGAGCATTAACTACCAAGATATTGGAATCTTTAAAAGTACATAATTGTCCGGTGAAAGTAACTACTTAAATGAAAACAGATTAACACACACGAATTACAGAATTTAGTTTTTTTCAATCCTGCTCTGTTATGCTTTAAAATTAAAGACTTTAAAAAATGGAGCACATTTTCTACTCAAATTTTTTGTATCCAAAACTCAAGGTAAAGTGATGTACGTAAGGGCTTAAGGCTTATGCCTTTCTTGTTTATATTAAGCTAAAAGATAATATCAACTTGCAGTTTTTACCTGTACAGGACACAGAACACATGAACGATACTTCAACTGCCCTGAAGAACTCTCTGGGGATCAAGCTGCCCACTACAGTAACTAGATGGAACAGCTGAAAGCTCTAGTCTTCCTTTCCATTCTTCTCCAGGTTTCAAAGTGATAGCCTTTTCAATATTGGCAGCCTCTACACAAAGCATATGCTTATACTCATCATCACCGAAATCAGCCATAGCTTTTGCTTTCTTATCCCATGGATTCCACACCACTGGATAGAAAAATAATAAATATAAAAACTAGATTAGACTGACAGCCACTAAATAGATAAAAAAAAAATTAAAAAAAGGTTTAAATTTGATATAAGTTACAGCCTAGTTGTAATAAAAGCTTTGTGTAATAATCTCATGTTTGTAATAACCTAATCTCATACGACTATACTATAAACCTAGCTCAAACACTTGGAAAATGCCATTGCTAGCTAAACCAGAGTTGCTGCAAGTTTCATCACTTTCCTTGTATTGTTACTTGTATATCTTACAAACTTAGGAAAATATTAGACACGGAAATTGGGACGTGTACTTTTTTGCCATGATCTACAATGAAATCTTGCTTTCCACTCTACCTCATCCAGTCTTGTATATTTACATGTAATATCTATGAAGTCAAATTCAGGGAAGATAAGTAAGATAATACTCACCAGCATCAGGAAGGCCATCTTTACGCAAAACAAATGTCCTCTTTTTTTCATGATCAATAATTGCTATCTTAGTAGGAGTACTAAGATATATCTTGTCCACCTATCATATCAAGAAAAAAATGAGAAGCAACAATTTATTCGAAAAAAATCTTGTGAAACATAGCTTACATCATCATCATTGGTTACATACATGTGAACAGAATGAGTCAAGTATTAGTAAAATTCAGGTCAGATATATGACCTTTCCTTTTTTTGTTAATTTTACTTTTTGTGAAGACGTGTTTCATTCAGATATAGGTTGGGCCAACCAATGCCCAGATATGAAGTGGGTGGCATGGTATCAACCAGTGCATGCTTTTGGCCTACCCTTGTAACAGGAAGAAAAAAAAAAGTATAGAATGAAAGGGTGAAAATGTAAAATTGAACATCAGAAATGAAGGCAAGGAAAAACAAAGGAAAAGATAAAGGCTGATGGTGGGAGGAAGGGGATGGAGAAGAAGCAAATGTCACATTGTTTCTGCAAATGAAAAATAGCAACCATTGCACACTTATGGCATGAATTCAACAATAGAAAAAATAAATTATAAAAAAAAAAATGAAAAGCATCTTCAGGTTTTGTTTCGATGTTTTACATAACAAGTGGTTCCCAGTCTGTATTTGTTAATTAAAAAAGTGAAATTTTTAATTAAATTTCAAAAACATTAATTTAAATGAAAATTAATATTTAATTATTTAGTCAACTAAATTTTCTGAAATAAATCCATGTCCTATAATACCAGCATCTCTGTTTCCTGAGACAAAATAGAAGGGAAAAACCAGACATACTTCTGATTCAAACGTTAAAGCATCTCCCTGTTCAGTAAAGCGCTCCTTGTTCTGCAGGTTGTCAAGATAATCCAGGGTCTCTAAGCCCTCAACCCGAACTTCACTGAACACATGCAAATAAACTAGTTAGACTATTTAAACGTACATTTATACAACAAATTTATAGAAAGTGAGATAAAAAGGGCAAGAAGAAATAGTAAGTCAAATTAGCAGATAAAACCAAGAAAAATATGTGATTAGATACCACAGTTCCTTATTCCAAACTTGGAAATTGATACATAAACCAAGCTTAAATATTTCACCCATGTACCAAACATAACTAAAAAGTTAACTGAACAAAGTAAAAGTACTTGCAAGCTATAAATTTTATTCAATAAATTACAGTAGCATATTGTTTCTACATTAGCACATTTAAAAATTTGCCTATCCACACTCTGCACCATCAAGTACCGAAATCCAAAAATCTACATTTGTATTTCAAAGTTCCAAACCAACTTTCGCATTTGACACAACTACATCTGCCATCGTGAAGGAAAAGCACACACTTTTAAAAATGTGAGAATAAGCTAACACACCAAATTGCTAAACATAGTGTGTTTCTGCTCAGTTTGT
The DNA here is from genome assembly GCA_037974835.1 of Cicer judaicum. Classification (NCBI taxonomy): domain Eukaryota; kingdom Viridiplantae; phylum Streptophyta; class Magnoliopsida; order Fabales; family Fabaceae; genus Cicer; species Cicer judaicum. Next base: position 4,763,616 of record JBBPBS010001075.1, on the reverse strand, counting down.
TTGGTACATGCCTCTTAAACTGGATCTCAACCAAAAGATACAACTGAACCTTGTCTGACTATGTGAGGTTTGAATAAATGTGGATCAATTACACCATTGAGCTATACAAAAAAATGAATTTTCAGTAATGTCTTTCAATGGTTTCTCTTATAGTTTTCCTATGCCTTCCTCCACCCCATCTATGGCATCCAAACTTATAACTCCCTCCTACCCATGCCACCAAATTAAATGCCCCTGTAATAATACTTTGATATCTTTTCCATTATAAATTCACCTGTTGTTGCATTTAGAACTTTTGGGCTTGCATTCTAGACAACTACAACCAATTGTTAAATCTTCGGTGACAAAATTCACCAATAATAGAATATTAATTTGAATTTGAATTTCAAAACTAATGCAATGCCATTGGTGAAAGTAGACTAACCATGGTGGCAAACCAAACAAACAGCAAGTTGCTAAATGTAACAGCAATGTTATAAATAAAAGCCAGTAAATACTAATGTTAGATAAACATATTTCAACCAATTACCTTATGTCTGATACTGATAAATATGTATGATAAGCAAAGGTGAACGAAAATGGCTTCCCATCGCTGTTTGTGTTCCGAATCCGAGAAGTTAACATTAAATCTCCTCCTGGTCCCAAAGCTACCCTCAGACGGTACTCAAAACTACATACAAATAGAAACGCAAATAATATCAGAAAGAAATATAATATAATTATATAACAATTTGGACCAGGAATGAAGATATAAAGTTAAACAAATTGCTGGAGCTTTTCTATAAATACCTGTGATTCCAGTTCTTTATGTCTTCTTCAGAGGGTTTAAGAATCAAATCAACAAAGGCTTTGCTCAAATTATTTGTGGGAAAAGGAGGAGGGTCATCGTCAACGGTCCAAAACCGATTTCTAGCAAATCCATGTTGGTCAAGGGTTCCATGGCTTCCAAACTGTGAACAAATAGAAAATTTCCTTCATCATGTCATCTGGTATTGTTATGTTAATTTGACAACAACAAACACGAGTTTTGGAAGGTCATTAAGAAAATTGTAATGATTTTCAGAAATAGATCGTATAATTTTCATTTATATTTTAATTTCTATTGGTTTAGTTGTTTCTTAGGATCTCAATATAACTGCAGATATAGTTTGATCAAGACAGCAGTGAAATTTAGAAGGTAAATCGTTACAAAGTAAGTAATTAATATCTTGGTTCTTATTATCAGAAGTGATGCTAAATATTCAAAGCCATATCAGATCATGTTTATTAGCGTGACAATCTTGGGAAACTGACAACTGTTACTTTAACACATTTGTATTTATAGTTTGATGGAAATTTTTAAGTGCATTGCTGTTTGGGGCTTGACGGTGGATAGTTTTTGTCGATGTTTGGGATTTTCTTTAATTTGTTTGGTAATTTGAACTGTTAAATTATTCTTTTTACAGACAGCTGGTTATCTAACTTGGACCCTACTCTGTTGACTGCTTGCTCGATTTTGTGACTAGTCTTACTGTCCAAGTGATGTAAAAGGCTCAGCTCTCAAAATGGCCGCAAGTTGATCTCTTAGTAGGATTGTATGATGCAACAAAATAAAATCAAGGCATCAAATGATGCCTAGGTTTATGTATTTTGTATGTTCTACTATAATATGATGAAAGTAAATAATTTAAAAATAACACCATTGAAAACCTTCATTGTTCCTTAATGAAATTTCTCTAAAAATTAATGAAAACCAAATCCCAATTGTGATTTTGTAAAATCCAAGCAGGCACCAAACTAAAGAGAAGTAGTTAAGTACATACTTGTGGAAAGCATATTGGAATCCCTCCGCGAATAGCCTTTGGAGGCTTAAATGTAGCCTGCACAAAGAACCATAGTCACCATGACAGCTGGAGTTGAAATTGTTAAAAAACATAGTCATACACACAGAAAAACCATATCAATATATTCACCCCTAAGTCAGATTAACAGCCATTGAAGCAAACATTAATATCAGTAATTCATTTTACATTATTTTAAAATCAAGATACAATCTCATGCATTTCCAAGCAAAATTGGATTCAGTCCTCTCCAGTCCAGTGTTGTCAAATAGCCACTATAGCAACGCTATAATGCTATAGCATAATGGAAATTGAACAAATCCCTATAATTCCGCAATACGTTATTTAATACAAAGTGTTGTCAAATAGCTGCTATTGCAGCACAATAGCATTATATCGTCGAAGAATTTGAAAAAACCACTATTTTCCACAATCTGCAATTGACATCACTGCTCCAATTGGAAGATAAAGTTGGATATTAATTTTCTTTAAAAGCAAATCAAGATCTCACACTTCCTAAATATCCAATAGGTAGTAAAAGTCAAGTGATTTCTACTGATCACTCACTGTATGAATTATCATTCACATAGCAAAACCAAACTTTGCAAACTAATTGAAATCAAAAGTGAAGTTCTTAATTGTGGTCCACAAGTGCAATTGTGGCTGCATCTGCAACATAAAGGTTTTCAATTAGAGGTCTCCACAATGAGATCGCACTGCACCGGCCACATACACCCACATTTTAACGCAATACCAAAGTTCACAGCGTAACCACAACCACGAGGTCCACAACCACTAACCGCAATTCTAGAATCACAATATAAAGTATAAAATCAGGTCTATTTTATTTTTCTTTCCCCTCTTCAGTCTAATAAACTTGGTAACTAAATTAATGCACCAAAACTAATAAATAAAATAGAAACAAACTCGTTTCATCATCATAAACTAAAATCACACACCTTACTACTGAGAAAAAGCAATTCCTCGCCATGATCATTCTTCCAGGAAGTCACGTGACCACCATAGAGATACACCTACAGATCACAACGCAAACAAACAAACAAAATGCCATCAGAAATCATAATCACACAAAACAAGTGATATATTTCCTTTTACCTTCAATTTTTCAATTTTACTGTTAAATAATTAAGTGAAAAATCAGCGCATGTGTTAGATCGAGCATCATCCGTTAACGAACATTAACTATCGAATCAAAAATGAAGAACCGAAACCTAAATCGAAATAAACAGAACGAGATCGGAACATGAAAAACAAAAAGTAGAATAAATAACTAGAATCGGTTGAAACCTAAAGCAACGAAAGCAAATCGAGATGTAAATTGCATGAAATGGAAACAGATCAAGCAAAAAACGAAGATTACAGTTACGATTACGATTACCTCAGCGGAGGAACCACGAGACTCGCGAAGAAGAACCTTATCGAGTCCATTGAGACCTTTGGATAAGGTGAAGGAAGGTGAAGGAATAGTTTTATCGTTATTCATAATAATAATTATAATGATTATGATAATACCTAATAGCTGCTATAGCTATATAGATATTATTACTCTTGTTCTTCTTCTTTTATGTATGAATGAATTTGTGATTGTGATTGTGATGATGATACTATATGAAAATCATAATAATCATCATACTCTCTATCTCGCTTTCTCTATATATTCTCAACTTCACCGTCGTATCGTATCAATTAAGCCGATTTCTTTTGTTTTCTCGGACACACGCACTCTCTTTCTGCAACCAGAAGTACTGCACATTCAACCTTTTCTTTTATTTTGTTTTTTATTAAAAAACCAAATTTCGAAATTCTCACACATAATTTAAGAGATGTAATCAGTATTTGATAGGTTAACTTACAAAATTGTTACCAACACTTCCCATTTTGCTATTCACACCCCTCAAAATTTTAAAAAAAATCAAAATGCTCAAAATATCCCTGTCATCAATATTACACATTTATTATCCTATAATTTATTTTTATCAAATTTCATCACACCTCACTAACTCACATACAAAAATCATCATATACAAAAATCATCATACCTCACTAACCCATACTCAAATTCATTAAAAAGTTAAATCACTCACTAATAACCTACAACACATCAGTTTGATTATCACATTGTGGTTAAAACTACATAAAAATATATGTTTATTGCTCTGATTTTTTGTTCGTATTTTTTTTGTAAATATGAGGATTTTACGTGAACTCAGTTCACGTACGTTATGTTGTTACATTAACTGATTTCACGTACGTTTTAAAAAATAAAAACTCAGACTTTACGCAAACTGAATTCACGTAAACGTACGTGAACTCAAATGGTGTAATTAATGGAGTTTGAAACATAAATCCATACATTGTACGCATTCTGAATTCACGTACGTTTACGTGAATAGTTCACGTACGTTTCTGGATTTTTGAAAATTTTTTAACGTACGTGAACTGAGTTTACGTAAAAAAAATAAAAACTCAGACTTTACGCAAACTGAATTCACGTAAACGTACGTGAACTCAGATTGCGTAATTAATGGAGTTTGAAACATAAATTCATATATTGTACGCATTTTGAATTCACGTACGTAAAAAAATTTTGAAATGTATCAAATGATTAGGAAAAGACAGGTAGAAGAGAGGTATGTATTTTTTATTTGGAGGAATAGAAAGAAGCAAAATAAGGAAAAACTAGCACATTTACCTCATATTTAGTTTCCTTTTATATTTATAATTTTGTTTTTGATTTTATTTGGAATGTTCCGGGCAATTTATTTCTAACTCGGCAATCAAATTACTATGGCATGACATTCTGCATTTTCTCACAATGGCATTTTTTTCTCTTGAAACATTTAAGCATATCGTCCAAAGCATGTACATACATCGCTAGAAAAACAATAACAAACTATAGGAACCTTGTAAACTCACAAGCTTCATATTCTGAAAAATATAGTACCAACAAGATAAAATACTAAAAACATGTATTTTTTTTATTTATATCATAATTTCTATCACTGAAAAAACAAAATAGCTAAACACTTACTAGGACGAGGAAATACCAAATGAGTAATGACGAGGACTAATAAACCTAATTAAAGCCTACAACTCCATTAAAAAAGTAGTAATATTTAGTATTTATACTTCTTATACTTGCTATTACCATATTCCCACCTCCATGAAGCCATTCTCTTTAGCACGACCCCATTACAATTATGCCCATAAACCACCTCACCCTTACTAAGACACAGCAATAAGACCAGCTTGTCCTTGATCAAGACGATGTTTGATGATAAAATCCACACCTTGTGGAAGACTCAAACCTATATACTCCACAACTACTACTACCTCACGAGCAAGAGTGCTACGTATGACAGCTTCACCTGCACCAGTGCACGAGACACCGCAAACTTCACATGCATACATGCCAGCGCCGATTCGACCATTCATTTTGTTCATTAAGCCACCAGTTGATGTGGCATCAGCACATCTTCCTTTATTGTCGGCCATTCATTTGTAGTGAACTCTTTCCCTTTGGAATTCAATATTCAAACTGCACATCACCATCCATCAAACAAATTGTAGTGCAAAATTGTTAACCATATCTTTTAACGTGATTAATGTATGATGCAAAAATTAAATTGAGAAATAAAATGTATAAGATGAATTATTGAAGTATATGAAAGGTGCCACATAAGAATATAAATAATGTAGAACAAATGTTATGATGTGGCACATAAGTGTATAACGTATCAATCAATATAATTGAGAGTTTGTTTTAATATATTATAATAGATATGCAGACCCATGAAGACAATTTTATCAGCACAATTACTACATTCATGAAAAAATATTACAAATTTGCTTAGTTTTACTAATGAGAGTTGATGGACTTGAAAATTAACTTAATTTTAGCTTAGTTAAATATACACCTCATGAGTAAAATAAAAAAAAAATCAACTCCAAAATAGGTTAAGAATGAGTGCTTAATTAAGCTCGCAAATTAACTTATTGAATAAGCGTTTAATTCAATAGTTTACTCAAACACCCATTCATTTTAGAAGGACTGAGTTCATCATATACATAACTACTCTCAATATAAATTGTGCAAGACATGAGAACTGAAGATAGGCTACATGCAAAATTCAGAGGTAAAACAAATATTAATAATCTTTATCAACAATATTTTCAACAAAAAATAATCTTTATCAACAATCAATCGCATATAACACATAAATCATGACAGGATGAAACCAGAGGATATGCACAAAGTCAGATCTGGAAGTTGGTTAGACGAATGCTGGTCCTGCAGAGCTAACAAGAAAACAGCAATAGCTGTGGTGGTTGCTCGAACATAATACAGTAAGTTCTTTTAAAATGTGATGAAGATAAGTTAAGCATGTTTGAACATCTTCATGCTGAGCCAATGGAAGTACACAGCAACCACAATTATAGGGAGAGTCAATGGCACTAAGAAGCAGTAGTACCTACGAAATAAATACAAGTTAGGAAAATAAGGAGGGTTAACTCCCTTTATGTGAGAGGTAAGGCTAATAGCAATACATTTACAAAAGAAATAACAATAATAAAGCATTTTTCCGGAAATGATATTAATAGCCACAATCACTTGCATAAAATTTAATCTTCATTTCCTATTGATAACGAGAAAAAGTGATAAACTAGCATAATGTGTTAGTTATTTGAGATCATAAAGCCAAACCAACATCTTGGACCAAGAGAGAAATGGTATAACCTGATTAACTATTAGTAATTAACCACTACCCTCCTATCCAACATGTTTGCATAAAGAATAGCACAACAACAACAAGCCTTATCCCAATAAGTAGGTCAGTTACATAGATCAAACGAAGCCATATCATATTTATATTTGTTTGTGTAAATAATACAATAGCAAATAGAGATAGTTTAAAGGGAACCCTCCAACCAACTTTCGCTATCAGATCCAATTTGGCCAGCCTGTGTCCTATCTGTATCAGTAAATAAATGAATTCTCAAAACAGCTATAGTCACGGTATCAGTGTCTTTATGTCTCAGAGAACCTTTGAACCTATTGTCTCCTCTGATTCGTTAGTTTTCTTGTTTATATGATTTGGTTAAATTTTACTTCACTGGTTGATAACTTTCAAATAATTTAAAAGATTGCAATTAATCTTTCTTGAAATGATAAAGAATAGGAGATGTATCATATGCACTAAATGCTTGGTTCGTGTTTAGTTTTGGCATTTCTATCACACATGACATTTATTGATGATATATTTCTCTTCTCTAAGGCTAGTAAGTCACAAACTAAAACAATAAATGGTCCCTTTCAGAATTCGGCGGAGTATTTGATTTGAAAATCCTTGAATTTAGACTATATATCCAAACTCCAAATAAATAAAGAACATCACTATCACACTAAAAGCACTCCTTTCAGTTATTATTACATATTTGAAAATAAGCTATTTTAGATGATTGAACCCTCTCTTCTAGTTATAACAAAAAAAGTCAGTTGGCATTTAGATTCATAGAAATCACGATTCTCCTCTAGATTCCAGTCCATGGAACGTGTCATGATGCAGTCTCCATGAACCGGTTTTATGCTATGAAGAATTTAAATAACAGCAGCACTTGGCAAATTGCAACCCTAATTGAAAGGTGGACTATGTGGAGACTCCAAATAATGACTTCATTACACTTAATGTTGACTAAATAGAAGTCTCCTTCCTAATCACATTTATGAGCCTATTCTTCAAAATATCAAAATCATTTTGAAGCAATGATTGGAGAAGTAAGAAGTTAACTGAGTTGACTAACTGGGGTTCGAATGGAAAGTCTCATAGTTGCTGAAAGGCCTGGCCTATGTAGCACTAACACCTTGCATTGAAGGTGTGCTTGATGTCCGATAAGTGTTAGTGTCAAACACATGTACATTTAATCACTTCATTTTTTTTATGTTATGTGTTTGATGTGTCCATATTAGTGCTTCATAGGGCCTAGCATAACAATCTGCTTAACCATCAACAATCAACAAAAAATCAAACTACAACAACAACAAAGTATTTTCACTATTTCTCACTTGCAAAACAATAAATTTGAGCACTTTGACATTTGTACAACAGCAACAACCAAATTATTTTTTGTTAGATTCAGCAACATAGTTCAAACAACATCATTAACCATATCAATCAACAAACAGTTTATATCCATATATCCTTCTTCACAATTTGGCTTACTCTAAAAATAAAAAACAATACTTTTTTTTCTCTACCATCAAAGCTTTAGAAAACAAGAATCAACTAACATAAGGATATGAAAACACAGTTTATAAACTATTACCCAATACAACCTCTTCAATTTGTATAACATAACAGAACAAACATATTGCAATTTTAAGGTCACATTTTTTTGTATACTAAAAATTGAATGACATGTGAAAGAAAATACATCGAATTGAATAAAGAAAATACATTGAATTTTAAGGTCACATTTAGACCTAAATTGTTTAGTTAAATATTTTATTTTTTAATTTTGTAATATCTTTACTTTATGCATATTATTGTAATGAATTCCCATTTTTTGGTGTGTATAGAAGTGTTTGCTCAAAGTTTCTAATTTCAAATTTTGTAAAATCAATTTTATTTAATGCAAAATATTATATTTAATTTCCATAAATGCATTTAATTCTATCTTTGTGTGTAAATATTTGTACTGACTAGTTAATGAGTTATGTTGAATGTATGCATATTGAAACGTCTAAAATACATTTATTTTATTTAATATCTTTTATTGCATTTAATTTTCATTTTTATGTGTTAGAAAATATGCTGTGTGTTTACAGAACTGCATTGATTATTTTTTATTTATATTATTTTAAACTTTAGAACTAAAATTTTATCATTCAAAATGACTATAGTGTGTGAATAAAGTTTTCAAATGTTATAAAATAGTTTAAATAGATTAATTAGTTTAAATAGTTTAATTAGTTTATAAAAAATAGAATAATTTAGTTACCTAAAACAAAACTAAAAATATTCAAAAAACTAAAATATTACCCTACGTGAACTCATGTATCACTTCCGTGATTTCAAATTTAGGGACCCTACGTGAATTCAGTTCACGTATGTATAATTTGAAGAAAAAAAAAATTACGTGAACTTAGTTCACGTATGTTCACGTGAATTCAATTCACTTGTTAGCTATTGAGTTTACGTACGCCTACGTATTCTCAGTTCACGTATGTTACATCAACATACAACCTCCATTACCTTGCGCAATCTTAATTCACGTAGGTGTACGTCAATTAGATTCACGTAAATTGAAAAAAATTGGATTTTTATCAGCTATGTGAATTCAGTTCACGGGTACGTGAATTCAGTTCACGGGTACGTGAATTCAGTTCACGGGTACGTGAATTCAGTTCACAGGTACGTGAATTCAGTTCACGTACGAAACTCAGATCTGGAAAAAAAAATTCAGTAGTTACATACATACCTACTTGATTTGAATTACTATAATGATGAGGATGACGAAAATGATTAAGATGTTCAACGTGATTCAAGTTTATTGAACATCAAATGTATCAAAATGATTGAAGATGATTGAAGAATATTGAAAAATAAAGAAGAAGGTTGAAGTTGGATGAAGTTGGTTAAAGTTGAAGATGAAGGTTGAGTGGTTAATTGAATTAATAGGGAAGGGCAATTTAGGTATTTTGTGGTTAAAAAAAATTGAGGGGTGTGGGAAGTAAAATGAGGGGTGTTGAAAGCAAAAATTTTATATGTATATTTTGTTTGAGAAAATCACAATTAGGTTTTCCTTACAAATTCTAGATATATTTGAGTAATGTGTTATTAATACATTGTCAAATAAAGATTCCTAATATGAACCTATAAAAAAAAGAGAGGGATGTGATTTTTACTAAAAACACTAGGAGTACCAATTGAACTTTTTTTAGATATTAAAATGTCCGTGAAATATCAGCAAACAAAAATTTACACTAATTAATGAGTAAATATTTTTTCTTTTCTTCACCTTGTTAATTTGTATCAACTTAATCTTTCACTTAGTCATAATTCTAAAATAGTCATTGATGATTTTTTCACCTTTTGTCAAGTTAGTCCCTCGTCAATATCAATTAACAAACAATTAACACCGGTAAGCTAACATATGTAAGTAAATCTTGAAAGTTGCCATGTATACTACCTAATGGACAATAATATTGAGGGATAAATTGCAACAAATTGTGTTTTTATACAACACGTTGAAAAATCTCATTTTCCAATATTATTTCCTTCCTCCATTAATGTCTTTGTTAGTCTCTAATAATCTCACAACATACAAATCTAACTCAAGTACCCTCTACGTTATTTGAGGGAACTTATGGTAACACTTACACTTTTTTTACCGCTTTTTTACCGTGTCTTGAATGTCAAAGACATTAAGTGTGTCCACGTCGTACTCTTTCCAAACTTCCTTTTTTTTTCCAACCACTTACTTCAATACATCTTCGTCATTCCTAAAAAATGTACCTCTATGGTGAAAAATCATTGATATTATTTCAGTACTCATTATGCAAAACAAAACACAAATAAACTTCTATTCATTAACATCAAATAGAAGCAAAAAATCACTAATAAAGGGACAAATTGATAATGGAACATATCAAAAGCAAGCCCCATTCATTAAATATAGCAACTGATCACATACTACGACAACCTATAACACTAACATAAAAACAAACTTAACCCCTACAACACAAAATAGAAACAATTAAAACCCTAACTGCAATTCTTTTTTTTGTTACTAAACTGGTAAATATTACATAATGAAGAACTTTATTTAAAGTTAGTAGTAAACATGCACAAAAAGGATTTATATTGAGAAATGGTTTGCAACTAATCTTGACGATCAAACAAAGCAAGCGGAGTGCGAAAATGTTATGGTTTGATAGCAATGACGACTGAACAAGGCAACGAGTTTGAGAGAATACAAAAGGTTTCTATGTAAAGTGTGAGGAAGAAGAAGATTTCTGACTTAGTGTATCATAAAGAAAATATTTTTGAACTTTAAATTTAAAATATATCAAAATAGTCCCCAACATTATTGAACAAAAGTGACAACATTTAATTACTAAAAAATATCAAATAGGTCTCCCAAGATTTGATTATGTGTCAGCTCATTAGTCTTTAACCCTATTATTTAACTGAAATTGATGAAGGGACTAACTTAATTAACAATGAGAGAAATCAAGAACTATTTTGAAATTATAACTAAGTGATGGACTAAATTGACACAAGTTAACAAAAATGAAAACGAAATTAAATATTTACTCAATTAATAATACTTCATATATAAATGTTAAATCTGACGTACAATGTGGTAGGCTTGTCACAGCTAAAATGACTGATAAACTGTACACCATATCGGTTCAAGGCCTTTAATTCGCTTCTTAATGATAATAACAAAAAAAAATATCACATTTAGAGTAATTAATATTATCACAATTTGCAATCAACCTCACAGAAATCGTAAAAACTTGACTAACGAAACAAGTTAGTCCGTTCAACTCACAAATATCGACAAGTCAGTAACACAAAAGTAATCAATTTAGGCACAGACACGGCGAGAAGGCTTGTTTCTGGCCTCCCTCACTATCAGTAACACAGAAAAGAAAAAAATCAACAACCAAGTTAAACATCATCAATAACAGTGATTTATGAATCAATGTAACAGCAAAAGATTTACAACAAAAAGTTCAGTAACACAAAAGTAATCAATATATACACTATCAAAGCGGTAATAAACAATTTCATCATCTAATTATATTTATTGCATTCAACAAAGAAACCTGACTTTTAAAATAGTCACAGACTAAAAGTAGTAAAACACAAACGTCGTACATATCAAATACATATCAGATTATAAAAGTATGTTTAACCACACATTTATGTCACCAGATTCATAACATCACACTATCTATGACTAATCATTGTCAATCATGAATCAATAAAAACATAGTAAAACCTAAAAATACAAATTGGTGAAAAGGTTTAAATATTCAACCACAATGAACAACAAAAAACAAAGCGTTAATAACAAAAAAAACAAAACCCACATTTTATACATCATAAACACATAAATCATATAAACCCTAATGAAAATACATAACAAAAGCATCAATAAACCAAAAAGATTGAAATATAAAATGTTAAAAATTTAGGTTAATAACATAAGAAACTAACCAACTGAAGAAGAGGGAGTGGTTTGGAAGACAATTGAGCGAGCTTTTGCGGTTTGCTTTGTTCCTGACCCTTTTTGGGAGCAGCTGCAGCTTTCTGTTGTTCAGCGGCAATCAATTGAGAAGGGTATTCAGCATCGTCAACCAAACACAGTTTAATTGTAGCCATTTACAAAACAAACAACCTATTGTTAATCTAATTTTGTTTATTAATTAGTCAATTTTGAGAATACATTTGTTGAATCCTAATAAATTATATTTATTATGGATTAAAAATTAAAATTCGAATGATTTAATTGTTTAATACTAAATAGTTAAATTAACTATAACTTAAAAATTATAATTTTAATAATTAAATAATTTAATCTTAGCTAGTTAGATTACTATGAGTTATAAATTATAATTTGATATGCGACTTAAAATTATAATTATGATAGTTAAGCGATTTCATTTTAAATATTTAAATTTAAAACATATAATTTTAGTTATTGAATGGTTCAATTTAAACCTAATTAAGATTTTAAAATTATACTTTAGACAAGTTGATATTTAAATCTTAACTAATTAAAAAAAAAATCAATATCTTAGAAATTTTAACTTTTTATAATCTCATGAAACAATTTCTTTTTTACTATAATTAATAATTAATTAATAAATATTTAAATTATATGACAAACGCATAAATTAATATATATTTTTCTATTAAACCCGCGATCTCCAAGTCACAAAATAGCAATGTTCCCATTGCACTAAGGCTCGTCCTCTAACCATAATCACTATTGAACAGCTAAAATACTAAATTTTAAGTTACTAACTAATTTAGTTTAAATACTTATTATAGATGATCAAGGTATTATATATGAAAATATTTCATATTTTGTGAGACCAATTTTAGATTATTAACTAATTTAGGTTACTTATCCCCTTATCCCCTATCTCCTATCGTTTATCCTCTATATCCCATATCCCCTAAATCTCATATTCTCTTATCCCCTATATTCTATCTTCTATCCTCTTATCCCCTTTATTCTATCCCCTATCCTTTATCTCCTATCCCCTATCCCCTATCATCTATCCCCTATATCCTATCCTCTATCCTCTATCCTCTTATCCCCTATTCCCTATCCCCAATCTCCTATCCCCTATCCCCTATTCCATATCTCATATCCCCTATCCCTTATTTTTGTGAGACTAAATTTTAGGTTACTAACTAATTTCCCCAATCTCCTATCCCCTATCCCCTATTCCATATCCCATATCCCCTATCCCTTATTTTTGTGAGACTAAATTTTAGGTTACTAACTAATTTAGTTTAAATGCTTATTATAGATGTTCAAGGTATTACATATGAAAATGTTTCATATTTTGTGAGACCAAATTTTAGGTTACTAACAAATTTAGTTTAAATGCTTATTATAGATGCTAAAGGTATTATATATGAAAATGTTTCATATTTTGTAAGACCAAATTTTAGGTTACTAACTAATTTAGTTTAAATGCTTATATTAAAAATTCTTATATATGGTATTTTAGTGATATAAATCTTTTACTTTATTATTACTATTACTTATCATTAATTTTTTTTTTACTTATGCATAACTCTTTCTAAATTTCATGGCCACTAAATCTCATCTAGATTTTAGTCTAATTCATCATTTATGAAAATCCCAAAACAATTTCACTCAATTTTAATGATGTTTCATTTGGTTAAAATTTTGAAATTATTTTTAATTATTAATTATGATAAAAGTCTATTTTTTTAATAATTTAACAATAGTAATATTTTTTATAGTGTAAAATAATTATCCAAAAATATAAATTTATTTTATTTTATTTATAAATGAATATTTTAACTATTAGTTCTCAAGTTTTACAATATGCATGAAAAAAAATTAAATGAATTAAAAATCAACTTTATATTATTAAAAAATATTCAAATATTTTGGAGATTTGATATTTATTTCTTAAAATAAAAGATTTGATGTTTACTTCTTAAAATAAGAGTAAACTATTATTTTTTATGTTGAAATTATAAACATCGGTTAAAGTCTAAAACATATCATTATTCTTCAATTAGTACTAGACTTTAAGAACAATCTTTTAACTGAAATCACTTTAAAGTCTAAAACATTATCGATTTAAGAATCTTGTGGCATATCCAGAGTTCCACATATTCAATCTCTTTATCTCAATGCTAAGAACATAAAAAATATACTCACTTATATCAAAATTTGGAGAAGAGATTTGTTACTCTAATAGATCTCACTACTAAAAAATGTAAATTACTCAGTTATAAAAAAAATGAAAATTACTAACTGTAATTAGAGATAGAAGAAAAACCTATAGATAGAAGATGCAAATAAGAACATGCTAAAAGATATTTTTCCAAGATTAAAAAGTTTATACTAATTTTTATTAGTCGAATGAGAATATTACAAACGAATATATAGTACATGGCCAGAAATTTACATTCAACTAGACTAAAACCTAAAATCAAACACCATGATACAATTATGAAATAAGATAACTTCTTTTCTCACCCTGCTCATGCACTCCGAAAAGTATAAATACACTTTCAGACACAGGTGTGATTTTCTAGAAACATAGAGGAATAAAAGTAGCTATTGGAAAAATTGGGCCAAATTGCACAAGACCTTCAAGGCGTGAAAAAAGAAGGTCTATCTTATGGGAAATAAATACTCTGCTCTGTTTGCCAATCCTTAAAATCCTGGTAATAATGTAAGGTCTGCAATTCCTTTAGGGAGTTCAGCAATTCCTTTTAGAAGAGCTAGCCTGTTTTTTCTGATCTTGGCATCATCCTAAATTACACCAAAAAGAAAATTAGTGTACTATTCTTTATTAAATATTTCAAACTGTAAATAGTGTAGAGGGCAAACATTATAGTAAAAAATACAATTTAAAGAAATATGAATAACATACCACCATTACGAAGAAATATTTCAAACTGTAAATAGTGTAGAGGGCAGACATATTCTAGTATAACGAGGTTTATCCTAGTCTCGTTCCAGATTGCGTTCATGAAAGAAATAAGGTATTTACAGGGTAGCATTGCCGATACTTTTGCCAGTGTCAGGCTGAAAGAATGTATAACACTTGAAAATCAAAATCAGCCATCGTTTTCAATTTTACATGCCAATTCTCCAATTGAGTTTAATTTCTATACAATGTCGGTGTAAAAAGTGTTACAGTGTCAACAAATCACAACCAATCATGACTTTAAGCATAGTTAGGTTCAAAGTCAAATGTTTTTTCTGATAAGACGGCTATGATTTATTGACAATATAAAAAATATTTTAACTGTCGGTGTATACGAATTAAATCCTTCTCCAATTTCCTAAACTGATAGTCTTTCTTTTTCAAATTCAACTTCTAAATTTACAATTTATGAAACTTGGGGGCCCCCACCATATACCATAGTATGAGGGAACCTTAAATCCACTGTGTTATGCACATATCTCATGAACTTTGGTAATAGCCTAGGCAAACAAATAGATAATAAAAACAAAGATTTGCAGCTCTTTTAACAATAAGTTCAAAAGGAATTATTGAGTTCTATATCAGATACAACTATTACTAGAATATGATGGAAACATTCATAATAAGGCACCAGTTTTTACCTATCAGCAATTGCCAAAACTATGCCAACATCGCGTTTAGGAAGCATGTCCCCAGAAAATCTTGGAAGTGTGATCTCAAACAAGGCCTCTGCAGTCTGCAAGATATGACGTGACACGGAAAAAAAATGCAAGATATTAAGTAGCTAATAACCAAATAGGATGCAGTACTGAGACTGCAAGGGTCATGATTTCTAAGATTACCAAATAATAACCATCCAAAACTTGAACAACCTGCTCTGAGTATCCATCTCTAAGGGCATAGTGACGCCCCATAACTCCTGAAAGTGCGGTAAACTCAGTGACAACCGATGTGGATAGATCAGACATGGCAAGTGAGGCAGCTTCCTGGATAATTGGCTGCATATATCTATATCCAGCATGCCACTTAGCTTAGCAACCATGTTTTCCACACAAGTCATTTTATCCAGCATGGTTCCGAGTTTCTCCTGTTTCGTTCCATGTTATCAAAACAAACAGCTAATACCAATTAACTCTTGATAAAATATTTTAACCTCAAAGAAACGGAAAAAAACTAGTAAAGGATGAAAAGAAATCCATTGAAGTTAAAAAGAAATACATAAGTAGTATTATTCTGAGGTCTCTAACCTTTCCCCTTATTTTATTTTCAACATCAACATGAGAAATTATTTTGGCCTCATTTACAAGAAAATAAAACTACAAAAGGATTAAAAACCCTAAGGATAAATGCTAACACCAAGCATTTATCTAAGACTTCAACATACAACTTACATGAAAGAGAATATTTTTCAATTGCTCTCTGAATTCCGAAAACCTTTTACGAGTGTCCAACTCATAAAAGAACTTAGCATCTTCATAGCGAGCCCTGCAAAGATAATTAAATAATGTGGTTTATGTCCCATGAAACAAAATTGGATCCAACAGGCACAAAGATTGAGGCTGCATCTCATTATCTATAAAATTCATTTCAATCAAAGTGAAAATAAGTTTTCTAAAATTTAATAAGTAGATTACTCTGATACTTTCTTATTTCCCAGTTATCAATATATTTTAACGGTTACTTGTTCACACAATAAATGTCTAGATTCTGGAATCTATTACAGCTTAAGCTTAAGCTTTTGAAGTGGTTAATCCTTAATATGATACCAGAGTCTCTTTGAATGCATGATCAAAGGTTTGATCCTTGCCACTCTCAGTCTTCTAAATAAACCTGAATTTTCTAACAAAGTAGAGGGAGTCTTTGTATTGTTAATGCTTCAAACTCAAAGGGCTCTTTGCCTGAAAGGACATGTTAGAAGGATAAAACCATTATTGGGTCTTCACCCAATAGATTAATCTTTTAGGAGATTTGGGTCTTTAACGGAGGCAACCAAGTCAAAACCCACTACCAATAAATGTGTGACAACTCGTCAAAAAAACCAGCACCTACAGAGAAGGCCTGGGTATCATAGCAAGTAGCAACACCCTTTCATTAAGTTATATATAAACATGATAAGAAGATAAGAATACCTAAGCACAGCTTCATTTCCTTTCCTCACTGTAGTCTCATCAATTGCTCCATTTGCAACCTAGAAGAAAATACCATATTACCGTTTAACAAATAACAAGCCAAAACATGTAGTGATTCTAGGGGATAAAATCATTGGAAAGAACTTACAGCAATAAAGTAAGGCAGCAATTGACCATTAGCATCACATACAGCAAAATATTTCTGATGTTTTTGCATAACCTGCAGGAGAACAATGATTAGCTTTCATTTTTAATATTCTTCAAAATTTTCAGGTTTATATTGACAATTATTCAAGCAGTACCATTCACAATTTATTAAGTTGAAAGATCCAAAAACCTCACTAGTTTGGTTTAATTTTGATGTTGGTGTTAATTATGATATTTTCAGTCAAGGGCATATTCATATTTTTTATTAGAGTCAAGACACCATGAACTTAGTTGAGCCTATTTATGGCATTCAGCTTTGCCAGAATTCGTGAGTTGCGAATGTTGTTTAGGCACTTATGATACTGTTGTCTTTTGCAGTTCTCTGGTGTCATTGGCTGGAAAGGAGTGATAGAATAATGAAGTTCGCTATAATAGTGCTTGACAACATTAGGGGACAGGTTTACTTTCTTAGCTTGTTTGTGGTGTTTCTAAGTTTCCTTGTTATATTACTCAATTTCTTAGTTTCTAAGTGTTTCTTTTGAATTTTCTAGTGAGAATGTTGGATCCTCTATTTGTACTTCTACTTCTTCCTAGAAGAAATTACTTTTTCTGCAAACAGCAGAGGCACTTGAACAGTTTAGATATTACAAAGAGCAAAGAGATAAGAGAGTGCGACTTCTGTATTCAGAAGCTCTAAAATCAAATAGAAATAGGAATGCAGAAATCATTCATTTGAACTAATTCATTAAGACATGCCTCTTCACATAGTATAATAATCAACACGGAAAGGCATAATTTAAACTAAAGTGCTCACCATAGTCAAAAGATCCTTTGGAAGATCTAAGAAGGTTTCTTTAAACTTTTCAAGCACTGGAACAGGTGCCTCAACAAGATTTACAACCTAAAATCAAATCCTAAAACTCCATTAAAAAAGTAGTAATATTTAGTATTTATACTTCTTATACTTGCTATTACCATATTCCCACCTCCATGAAGCCACTCTCTTTAGCACAACCCCTAAACATGCCATTACAATTATGCCCATAAGCCACCTCACCCTTACTAGACACAGCAATAAGACCAGCTTGTCCTTGATCAAGACGATGTTTGATGACAAAATCCACAGCTTGTGGAAGACTCAAACCTGTGTACTCCATAACTGCTACTACCTCACGAGCAAGAGTGCTACGTATGACAGCTTCACCTTCACCAGTGCATGAGACACCGCAAACTTCACATGCATATGTGCCAGCGCCGATTCGACCATTCATTTTGTTCATTAAGCCACCAGTTGATGAGGCAGCAGCACATCTTCCTTTATTGTCCACCACCACAATCAACAATCTCCAGAGCGTAAGCACTTATTGGCATACCATTCATTTGTAGTGAACTCTAGCCCGTTGGAATTCTATGATCAAACTGCACATCACCATCCATCAAACAAATTGTAGTGCAAAATTGTTAACCATATTTTTTAACGTGATTAATGTATGATGCAAAAACTAAATTGAAAAATAAAATGTGCAAGATGAATTATAGAAGCAATTGAAGGGTTCCACATAAGAATATAAATAATATAGAACAAATGTTATGATGTAGCACATAAGTGTATGACGTATCAATCAATAGAGTTGAGGGTTTGTTTTAATATATTATAATAGATATGCAGACCCATGAAGACAATTTTATCAGCACAATTACTACATTCATGAAAAAATATTACAAATTTGCTTAGTTTTACTAATGAGAGTTGATGGACTTGAAAATTAACTTAATTTTAGCTTAGTTAAATATACACCTCATGAGTAAAATAAAAAAAAAAATCAACTCCAAAATAGGTTAAGAATGAGTGCTTAATTAAGCTCGCAAATTAACTTATTGAATAAGCGTTT
Source organism: Cicer judaicum (assembly GCA_037974835.1). Taxonomy (NCBI): domain Eukaryota; kingdom Viridiplantae; phylum Streptophyta; class Magnoliopsida; order Fabales; family Fabaceae; genus Cicer; species Cicer judaicum. Next base: position 4,744,385 of record JBBPBS010001075.1, on the reverse strand, counting down.
AATTCAATAGTTTACTCAAACACCCATTCATTTTAGAAGGACTGAGTTCATCATATACATAACTACTCTCAATATAAATTGTGCAAGACATGAGAACTGAAGATAGGCTACATGCAAAATTCAGAGGTAAAACAAATATTAATAATCTTTATCAACAATATTTTCAACAAAAAATAATCTTTATCAACAATCAATCGCATATAACACATAAATCATGACAGGATGAAACCAGAGGATATGCACAAAGTCAGATCCGGAAGTTGGTTAGACGAATGCTGGTCCTGCAGAGCTAACAAGAAAACAGCAATAGCTGTGGTGGTTGCTCGAACATAATACAGTAAGTTCTTTTAAAATGTGATGAAGATAAGTTAAGCATGTTTGAACATCTTCATGCTGAGCCAATGGAAGTACACAGCAACCACAATTATAGGGAGAGTCAATGGCACTAAGAAGCAGTAGTACCTACGAAATAAATACAAGTTAGGAAAATAAGGAGGGTTAACTCCCTTTATGTGAGAGGTAAGGCTAATAGCAATACATTTACAAAAGAAATAACAATAATAAAGCATTTTTCCGGAAATGATATTAATAGCCACAATCACTTGCATAAAATTTAATCTTCATTTCCTATTGATAACGAGAAAAAGTGATAAACTAGCATAATGTGTTAGTTATTTGAGATCATAAAGCCAAACCAACATCTTGGACCAAGAGAGAAGTGGTATAACCTGATTAACTATTAGTAATTAACCACTACCCTCCTATCCAACATGTTTGCATAAAGAATAGCACAACAACAACAAGCCTTATCCCAATAAGTAGGTCAGTTACATAGATCAAACGAAGCCATATCATATTTATATTTGTTTGTGTAAATAATACAATAGCAAATAGAGATAGTTTAAAGGGAACCCTCCAACCAACTTTCGCTATCAGATCCAATTTGGCCGGCCTGTGTCCTATCTGTATCAGTAAATAAATGAATTCTCAAAACAGCTATAGTCACGGTATCAGTGTCTTTATGTCTCAGAGAACCTTTGAACCTATTGTCTCCTCTGATTCGTTAGTTTTCTTGTTTATATAATTTGGTTAAATTTTTCTTCACCAATTGATAACTTTCAAATAATTTAAAAGATTGCAATTAATCTTTCTTGAAATGATAAAGAATAGGAGATGTATCATATTGCACTAAATGCTTGGTTCGTGTTTAGTTTTGGCATTTCTATCACACATGACATTTACTGATGATATTTTTCTCTTCTCTAAGGCTAGTAAGTCACAAACTAAAACTATAAATGGTCACTTTCAAAATTCTGTAGAGTATTTGATTTGAAAATCCTTGAATTTAGACTATATATCCAAACTCCAAATAAATAAAGAACATCACTATCACAATAAAAGCACTCCTTTCAGTTATTATTACATATTTGAAAATAAGCTATTTTAGATATATGAACCCTCTCTTCTGGTTATAACAAAAAAAGTCAGTTGGCATTTAGATTCATAGAAATCACGATTCTCCTCTAGATTCTAGTCCATGGAACGTGTCATGATGCAGTCTCCATGAACCGGTTTTATGCTATGAGGAATTTAAATAACAGCAGCACTTGGCGAATTGCAACCCTAATACTGAAAGGTGGACTATGTGGAGACTCCAAATGATGACTTTATTACACTTAATGTTGACTAAATAGAAGTCTCCTTCGTAATTACATTTATGAGCCCATTCTTCAAAATATCAAAATCCTTTTGAAGCAATGATTGGAGATGTAAGAAGTTAACTGAGTTGACTAACTGGGGTTCCAATGGAAAGTCACATAGTTGCTGATAGGCCTGGCCTATGTAGCACTAACACCTTGGATTGAAGGTGTTCTTAGTGTCCGATAAGTGTTAGTGTCAAACACATGTACATTTAATCACTTCATTTTTTTTATGTTATGTGTCTGATCTACTAAACCATCAACAATCAACAAAAAATCAAAGTACAACAACAACAAAGTATTTTCACTATTTCTCACTTGCAAAACAATAAATTTGAGCACTTTGACATTTGTACAACAATAACAACCAAATTATTTTCTCACTGTTAGATTCAGCAACATAGTTCAAACAACATCATTAACCATCAATCAACAAACAGTTTATATCCATATATCCTTCTTCATAATTTGGCTTACTTTAAAAATAAAAAACAATACTTTTTTTTCTCTACCATCAAAGCTTTAGAAAACAAGAATCAACTAACATAACGATATGAAAACACAATTTATAAACTATTACCCAATACAACCTCTTCAATTTGTATAACATAACAGAACAAACATATTGCAATTTCTAGATCACATTTTTTTGTATACTAAAAATTGAATGACATGTGAAAGAAAATACATCGAATTGAATAAAGAAAGATTAGAACACTGACCAGTCATTTCGAAAGGAATAGATGAGTGGAATGTTGGAAGGAGGAAGAAGCTTTGAAATAAGAGCGAGAAAGAAGTAACCAACAAAGAAAATAGACCCCATTGATACCAATAACCATCCCCAAAATTTTGTCGCATCAAATGAACAAGCCATGAGAGTCTGAGAGGACCTTTCTACATCACACAGCGGAAGACGATGAGGCGCACGGCGGATGACAGTGTGTGTTACGGCTGATGAAATAATGGGTTGGGTGGGCAAACAAAATTGAACGTAAACTTATTATACTTTAAATTCTACCAATTAAAATTATTACTTTAAAAATTAAAACAAATAAACTATTATATGTATATTTTGTTTGAGAAAATCACAATTAGGTTTTCCTTACAAATTCTAGATATATTTGAGTAATGTGTTATTAATACATTGTCAAATAAAGATTCCTAATATGAACCTAAAAAAAAAAAGAGGGATGTGATTTTTATTAAAAATACTGGAGTACTGATTGAACTTTTTTGAGATATTAAAATGTCCGTGAAATATCAACAAACAAAAATTTACACTAATTAATATAAGTAAATTTTTCTTTTCTTCACTTTGTTAATTTGTATCAACTTAATCTTTCACTACTTAATCTTTTACTGAGTCATAATTCTAAAATAGTCCCTCTGTCAATATCAATTAACTAACAATTAACTCCGGTAAGCTAACATATGTAAGGAAATCTTGAAAGTTGTCATGTATACTACCTAATTGACAATAATATTGAGTGATAAATTGCAACAAATTGTATTCTTATACAACACGTTGAAAAATCTCATTTTCCAATATTATTTCCTTCCTCCATTAATGTCTTTGTTAGTCTCTAATAATTTCACAACATACAAATCTAACTCAAGTACCCTCTACATTATTTGAGGGAACTTATGGTAACACTTACACTTTTTTACCGCTTATTTACGTGTCTTGAATGTCAAAGACATTAAGTGTGTCCACGTCGTACTCTTTCCAAACTTCCTTTTTTTTTCCAACCACTTCAATACATCTTCGTCATTCCTAAAAAATGTACCTCTATGGTGAAGAATCATTGATATTATTTCAGTACTCATTATGCCATACAAAACACAAATAAACTTCTATTCATTAACATCAAATAGAAGCAAAAAATCACTAATAAAGGGACAAATTGATAAGGGGACATATCAAAAGCAAGCACCATTCATTAAATATAGCAACTGATCACATACTATGACAACCTATAACACATTAACATAAAAACAAACTTAACCCCAACAACACAAAATAGAAACAATCAAACAATTAAAACCCTAACCGCAATTCTTTTTTTTGTTACTAAACTGGTAAATATTACATAATGAAGAACTTTTTTTAAAGTTAGTAGTAAACATGCACAAAAAGGATTTATATTGAGAAATGGTTTGCAACTAATCTTGACGATCAAACAAAGCAGGCGGAGTACGAAAATGTTATGGTTTGATAGCAATGATGTCTGAACAAGGCAACGAGTTTGAGAGAATACAAAAGGTTTCTATGTAAAGTGTGAGGAAGAAGAAAATTTCTGACTAAGTGTATCATAAAGAAAATAATTTTGAACTTTAAATAATTAATTTAAAATATATCAAAATAGTCCCCAACATTATTGAACAAAAGTGACAACGTTTAATTACTAAAAAAAGATCAAATAGGTCTCCCAAGATTTGATTATGTGTCAGCTCACTAGTCTTTAACCCTATTATTTAACTGAAATTGAAGAAGGGACTAACTTGATTAACAATGAGAGAAATCAAGAACTATTTTGAAATTATAACTAAGTGATAGACTAAATTGATACAAGTTAACAAAAATGAAAACGAAATTAAATATTTACTCAATTAATAATACTTCATATATAAATGTTAGATATGACGTACAATGTGGTAGGCTTGTCACATCTAAAATGACTGGTTAACTGTACACCATATCGGTTCAAATAGAGGTTCAAGGCCTTTCATTCATTAAATTATCAGCAATAAAAAGAATCTAATAGAAAAACGGTGACTAAGTATAAATAGAGCTTCTTTAGCAAGCTTATGAGCAACACTATTCGTTTATCTTTGAATAAATATAATCTAAAATTTTGACCAACAAAAATAAGATCAATTCACTTCTTAATGATAATAACAAAAATAAAATATCACATTAATTAATATTATCACAATTTGCAATCAACCTCACAGAAATCGTAAAAATTTGACTAACGAAACAAGTTAGTCCATTCAAATCACAAATATCGACAAGTCAGTAACACAAAAGTAATCAATTTAGGCACAGACACCACGAGAAGGCTCGTTTCTGGCCTCCCTCACTATCAGTAACACAGAAAAGAAAAAGATCCACAACCAAGTTAAACATCATCAATAACAGTGATTTATGAATCAATGTAACATCAAAAGATTTACAACAAAAAGTTCAGTAACACAAAAGTAATCAATATATACACTATCAAAGCGGTAAGAAACAATTTCATCATCTAATTGTATTTATTGCATTCAACAAAGAAACATGACTTTTAAAATAGTCACAGACTAAAAGTAGTAAAACACAAACATCGTACATATCAAATACATATCAGATTATAAAAGTATGTTTAACCACACACTTATGTCACCAAATTCATAACATCACATTATCTATGACTAATCATTGTCAATCATGAATCAATAAAAACATAGTAAAACCTAAAAATACAAATTGGTGAAAAGGTTTAGATATTCAACCACAATCAACAACAAAAAACAAAGCGTTAATAACAAAAAAACCAAAACCCATATTTTATACATCATAAACACATAAATCAAATAAACCCTAATGAAAATCCATAACAAAAGCATCAATAAACCAAAAAGATTGAAATATAAAATGTTTAAAATTTAGGTTAATAACATAAGAAACTAACCAACTGAAGAAGAGGAAGTGGTTTGGAAGACAATTGAGCGGGTTTGCTTTGTTTCTGACCCTTTTTGGGAGCAGCCTGTTGTTCAGCGGCAATCAATTGAGAAGGGTATTCAACATCATCAACCAAACACATAAGGTTTCATTGTAGCCATTTACAAATCAAACAACCTATTGTTAGTCTAATTTTGTTTATTAATTAGTCAATTTTGAGAATACATTTGTTGAATCCTAATAAATTATACAAAATTGCTACCAACACCCCCATTTTGCTATTCACACCCCTCAAAATTTAAATAAAAAAAATCAAAATGCCCAAAATACCTCTGTCATCAATATGACATATTTATTATCCCATAACTCATTTTTATCAAATTTCATCACAGCTCACTAACTCACATACAAAAATCATCATACCTCACTAACCCGTATTCAAATTCATTAAAAAGTTAAATCATTCACTAATAACCTACAACACATCAGTTTGATTATCACATTATGGTTAAAACTACATGAAAAGGTATGTTTGTTGCTCTGATTTTTTGTTCGTATTTTTTTTGTAAATCTGAGTATTTTACGTGAACTCAGTTCCTGTACGTTATGTTGTTACATGAACTGATTTCACGTACGTTTAAAAAAAATAAAAACTCATACTTTACGCAAACTGAATTCACGTAAACGTACGTAAACTCAGATTGCGTAATTAATGGAGTTTGAAACATAAATCCATACATTGTACGCATTCTGAATTCACGTACGTTTACGTGAATTCAGTTCATGTACGTAAAAAAAAATTTGAAAAATTCAATTCACGTACACATACGTGAAAAGAATTGAATTTTTTTTAAAAAAATTACGTACATACGTTTCTGGGTTTTTGAAAATTTTTGAACATACGTGAACTGTGAGTTTACGTAAAAAAATAATAACTCAGACTTTACGCAAACTGAATTCACGTAATTGTACATGAACTCAGATTGCGTAATTAATGGAGTTTGAAACATAAATCCATATATTGTACGCATTCTGAATTCACGTACGTAAGTTTTTTTTGAAAAATTCAATCCTCACGTGAACTCAGTTCACGTATGTGTACGTGAATACGTACACATACGTGAACTGAGTTCACGTGAGGATTGAATTTTTCAAAAAAAAATTTACGTACGTGAACTGAGTTCACGTACGTTTTCTGGGTTTTTGAAAATTTTTGAACGTAAACTGAGTTTACGTAAAAAAAAATAAAAACTCAGACTTTACGCAAACTGAATTCACGTAAACGTACGTGAACTCAGATTGCGTAATTAATGTAGTTTAAAACATAAATCCATATATTGTACGCATTTTGAATTCACGTACGTTTACGTGAATTCAGTTCACGTAAGGATTGAATTTTTCAAAAAAAAATTACGTACGTGAATTGAGTTCACGTATGTTTCTGAGTTTTTGAAACGTACGTGAACTGAGCTTACGTACATTATTGGGTTTTTCAAAAAATTTGAACGTAAGTGAACTGAGTTTCTGATGATTAATGATGTATACGAAGAACACTTAAAATTTCTGTCAAGGGTTTGGTTATGAAGAAGATGAAGAAGTAATGTTATGAAGAATATGAAATAAAGGGAAAGGCATTTTGATCAATTTATCTATTTTTATAATTTTGAGGGGTGTGAATAGCATTATTGGAAAGATTATTAAGATACGATGACATTGAAACTTGAGAGAAAACAAGGTGCGAGAATTGGGGCGGGATAGGAAGAGAAAAAAAACGAAGGTTCCAGGAGTGAGTGAAATGACTTGCTCACCCTTGATTACAAAATCATCTAATTCTGATTTTTAATCTACAAAACTATTATTTGAAGCGTCTTGTTACATTAAATATAAATATTTGTTATAAACAATTTAGAATTTAGAAATTCAATTTCTGTGAAAAATATTTTTAGATTAATTTTTGTTCTTGAAAAAATTGTAAGAGAATGAGATCAATATAATTTATATAAATCATTTAAAAATTTCTTCTCTATATAAATAAAACACAATTATTTAAAAATTATCTTTTACCATATTTAAATTAAATATATATTTGTGTATATTCCACCATTTTTGTTAAAATCATTCTTCATTGGTTGAACCAAATAAATCTTTACATTACATTATGTTAGGATAACATGATGGTGTAGAAAAAAAGTGAAAGAAAATATATAAAAACGGATAATATAGTTTAGGAGGTGTAATTTAATAATGTAGAGTCTATCATAGTACCTATATATAGGAAAGTTAACTATATATAAGTTATAAAGTTCTAAAAATTAATTTCATTATATATATTTCATATTTCAATATAGAATGAGACTTGGATACAAGACGACGTGTTATTCTTTTTTGTCTGTCAAACATATCTTGAGTCATGGAAAATTCAAAGTGGGAAATTTGTTGAAACCAAATGTGAAGTGGTAGAATGAGAAAATAATCAAGATGGTCTTTGAAAGTTAATGATGATGAACTAAAGGAACATGGTAACTAGTTAATTATTTGAAAGTTAAAGATTCTACCAAGAGTAAATGTTTTCCTTTGGATTCTTTGGAGAGATTATTTACCTTCAAAGTTCTAGTTTGAATACAAAGTTATTATCTATCCCACGATTTATGTCAATTGTGATAGTTAATTAAAAAACTTATCGCACCTATTTAATATATGTTAGCTTAGTGAAAAGTGTTGACATAGATTAGGCTCGTTGGTGGTGTTTATTCCTTTATATATACAATTGATTTTTGTAAACATATTTGCTTTACATTCCTAAAAAGTAAAGAAAGGAGCATTATAGCTCATTTTTCTTTAGATCTTTTGAGAATTTGGTGTGCTAGAAATGAAAAATATTGGAAACATAATGCTATCATCTTATAAAACTATTTTTAGCATGGGAATTCGTGATCAATACAAAAAAAAAATTGTTCAAACTAAAATGATTTAAGTTTGTTATTGTTTATCTACTCTTGAAAGAGAAGCTACAAGTATTCTTCGTGCTCTTCAATGGGTCAGAGGTTTGTGTTGTGTCTTCAAAATATCTTTCTTTTAAGGCACAAAAACACAAGAATGAGAGGTTAAATTGTGTTTTGCCTAATTAAAATATTATTTTCAAAAATTTGATTCGGGAGGGATACTAGAACAAATATAACATATTAGAAGCAACAATAAAACAAAGTATCAGAGCAGAGGGAAAAATACCAAGATTTATATTGGTTCATCCCCCAAACTTCACAGCAACTTCGAGTCACCTCACACAGAATAATTTATCCACTAATTCATAATGTGAATTACAACACTTAAACCTACAAGTCAGTCTTCTCAACTTCTAGCCTGAAACCTATAGACCGTTGAGACTCTACAATACCCTGACCTTAAATGTCAAGTCTTTTAAACTTCCAATTTGAAACATACAAGTTATTTATGTAAAATAGCCACTACGAGGCTGAGTTATAAAGGGGTAAAACTTGTTTTTGTGTTGCTTCTTCTGAGCGGATTGATCACAACAAACTTCACACTAAAACAGAGCACTAAACACTAAGTAATATAATGTTGAACGAGTGCCTTTGCTAAAACTAAAACCTTGAATTCTGAATGCTAAGAGAATTTTGAGTTCGTGAGATTTTTTGAGTTGTTGTGTTGTACTTTCTTCTTCAAAATTGATCCCTTTATATAGCATGAATTATGGTTTCAATACTATCCCAAACAAATTATGAGTGTATCTTCCTTGCTCAAGGTCAACAGAGATCTTCACAAAAAATAATTTTTGATAGATACGATTTAGTAATATGACCATTGAAGCTTGATTAATTCCAAAACGAATCTTCAACCAAATCTTCTAGAACAAATATGACCATTGAAGCTTGATTGATTCCAAAATGGATCATCAACCAAATCGTCTAGAATGATCATGACCTTTGAAACTCGATTAATTCAAAAACAAATCTTCAACCAAATCTTCTAGTATAAATATTATTGTTGAAGCTTGATTAATTCCAAAATGAATCATCAACCAAATCTTCTAGAATAATCATGATTGATGAAGTTTGATTAATTCCAAAACGAATCTTCAACCAAAATCGTATAGAATTACTCTATGCGAGAATGTCTAAATAGCGCTTGAAAATAATTCTCCTTGAATCTTCTTTCGTTCACTTGTTTAAAAGCATGGAGAACTGATTAGAATCAATTATTGAACCTTCAGAATTATGAAACAACTCAGTCACCATCAGAGTGTTGACTTTCCATCAGAATCGTTGATTTTCTTCATCATAACATAACTTGATCATCGAAGTTAGATGTTGTGTTGCTTGGTTCAGGTAGTCAGTCACAGAGGCAGAACTACATGACTTATAATTAGTTGCATGGGCAACATCACCTTGTTGCATCTTTAGGGTAGACGTGCGAACACAACAGTGTGTGAAATAAACATAATCTAAATGTTGCACCGACTTCCTTTGACTTCATTTGACTCTGATGTATTTGTTTCCTCTAGCATCTTCATTTCCTCTTATATCGCTTCTTGATTCTATTTACTACACAGTCAATAAAATTATTAGTGTACTAAATTGTTCTCACAAAGTACATTTGTTATCATCAAAATATAATGAAAGAATTATACTTAAAACACATTTGGGTCCAACATTCTTGAGTTAAATAATCCCAGAATTGCAAATTGTTTACACGAGTCTTTTGATCATGTTTATGAGTTTGATGCTATTGTGAAGTATTAAACGCCCCTTCTAAGTTCACTTATAAACTATGGTGCTAGGTTTGCTATGCGGTTAGCAAATCATGTAGCTCACTGGTGGAAGATGGTGACAAAATTTAAAGTTAATTCCCAATTTTTTATGGGTCTCCACTTTGTATTTTCCAATTAATTTAAAGTGAAATGCATTGAACTATTACACTCAATATATAAGAAAGTTAGATAAACAATACACTCAAAAGTAAAAAAATACATATCTAAAAGCATAAAATAAATTTAAGGTTTAATTACAGTTTTGGTCTATCTGTTGTTATCAATTTACGAAATTAGTCCCCCTATTTAAGAAGTCGACGATTTTGATCCCTCCATAATATTTTTGAACTAAAAAAAATTACAATTTGACTTTTTTTAAGGACGTGACATACTATTTTATGATAAACCCATCTAAATGCATTAATTATTTATATATCATTAATTAAATTTAAAATGTGAAAAATATCTGAAGTTGAAAGCAAAATTTTTGCTGCATTTTATTATATTTTTAATACTATTATTCATTTTACATCATTGATTCTATGTCACGTTATTTAAAATATCCCACATCATCAATTTTTAGTTAAAAAAATAAGAATAATGAATCAAAACTATCAACTTTTAAAACAAGAGGACCAATTTCGTGAATTAATAAAAATAGATAGACTAAAATTGCAATTAAACGTAAATTTAATATCATTATATGAATATAGATATTAATTATTTTAATTGAGATGTATACAATTAAAAATAGTAAATAAAAATAGAGTTGAAACACTAATCACCAACAGCATAATTATAATTATATTATTTTTTTAAACATCTATAAAATTATTTATGTATGCAAATATAATTAAAACAAAGAACTAGGTTTCAATTATACAAATAAAGAAGTGTATTACTTTATTTTGGTACCAATTTTTTTTATCTGTACAAAAATACATGATTTTAGTGTGAGTTTTTCCTTTAAATTGTATTGTTTATTTAAACTATTTTATCCATCTTTATTTAATGAAAATATTTATTGTGTTTTTGGTCATTGTGATTTAAGAGAAATGTGGTTTTAATCATTGTAAAATATTTTTGTTTAGGTTCCAACCTTGTAATTTGATATTCTTCTTTTTTTAGTCCTTTGATGAATCTTGATCTTTTTAAAAATTGATGTGATATTAACACATGAAAAAATATGTGGTGAGGTGGAATAATATTTTTTTACCATTTACTTGTATTTTTGTTAATATAAATAAAAAAATAATTGTTTCAAAAGAAATAAAAGAGATGATGTAAGGGAGAAAAAATATAATGAAATTTAGATTAAACCTATCACATTCTCCAAATTGGGACTTAGCCATGAATGTGGTTGTTATTAGTTATTACCATAAAGTAAGAAGTAACTCATATTTGTTTGTAATATGACACTCCTATTTTTTTTATAAATTAGAGCTACAATGGTAAGAGAATAAAACTTTAAAAATAAATAATAAATTTATAAAAAAATGTAAAAGAAAATTCACACGTGAATATATAACGTCGAGAAAGACAAAACAGTGAAGAGGGAGCGAGATGATGAATAAATGAATTTATGTTTCTCTTTTATTTCCTTCAAAATAAAGTTGATTTATTTATTTTTTTTAAAACAAAAATTGGTTTTTATTTATATTAATAAAAATATAAGTAAATGGTAGAAAAAAATTATTTCAAAGTAAAAAAAAAAAGGCAAGAATATCAAGTTGAAGTAGAATCTAAAAGAACATATTTATCATATCTTAGAGTGTTGATGGTGAGTCAATAACATAATCATTACAAAATTTCTAATAATTTAAAATATTGCATATCGAATTATGTTTTTGAAACATTGATAATATATAATTAATATTTTAAAACTCAAAAATTTAAGATTTTGTGCGATAGCTCACGGACCTTAGATGCCTACATAATTAATATTCAAGGCCGATAACTATGTCCACTTCAATGACATTAGATACTTTGTTTTTTTAATCATTACAAACATTATTATTATATAAATTATTTTTTTTTACGGAAATAAATCAATTCTAATTGTAGTATTGTTATTCCGAGGAGATGAAGCGTCTTCCATCGTAGGAACATTGAAAGATGAAATTGTTGTACATTAGATAATTAAAATCAACGTTTAATTTCAGCAATTATTTATAATCCAAGAGTTGATATGTATTATTCTGCTAACAAGTGCCCTTGATAGATATTTAAAAAGAAAATAACATTTTGAAATTGGTGAAAACAATCTCTTAAAATGCAAAATAGTGAATTTTTTATTTAAAACTATTTTTTATTTACTTTTTTGGTTGCTTAAAAAATATTTTTAAGACATTTGTTAATATGACTTTTATTTTATTTATAATTTTATCTTTTTAATGATTAAATACTAATTCTTTTGCACAAAATTTTATAAATCCTTTAATTTTTATAAAAAAATATATATTATGCCAAATCACTCTACTTTCTATCTGGACGAACCTATGTTAGATATTGTGCAGGGCAAGTGTGTGCCTCCAATATGTATTGATTTTTTTTTTACTAAATTGATTTTTTTTCTTCTTCTTTTTAAATGTGTGAGGTGATGTTACAATACAATCTTTAAATGAAATAAAATTGAGGAAATTTTTTTTATATATATATATATTTTGTTAGTTATTATCTTTAGTTAATTATTTTAATCTTCAACATCATTTTTTTAAGTTAATTCACTAAAAAATTATTAACAAAAAAGATATTATTTATAATTTTTATATTCATAGATTATATTAGTGACAACACATCATATTTAGAGACCAAAATAATTATATTATATTTTTTGTACTATATATATAAGTGACAACAATTGAAATAAATATATAGCACACTACAACTTAAAATTTCTACATTCCTCCTTATATTCTACTCCATTTTAATGACATGAAAAATATAAATTTTGACTTTATATTTATCTTGCATGTACATTTTTGTTACATAAATTTAGGATAAAAAGGTGATGCAACAGTATAAAAGATAGAAAAACCTTACCACCATGTTTGGATGTCATAATGAGCGAAATGTAGGGAACATAATGAAATAAAACATTCGCTTTCATTGTTTTGATGTTTTAGAAGGAGAAGGAAAATCATATTTAAAAGAAGATTTTATCTCATTCATTTCAAATTGGAGGAGAACAAAACTGGTGGGGTAAATGATGAAATAGAAAGAAATATATTTTATTATATTTCACTTAATTCTATTTTTTTTTATAGTCCAAACAATTGAACATAAACTTATTTCATTGTATTCAACAAAACACTATTATTATATAACAAATGATGTAATAATTTATTGTTATTGTGTTTTTTTATACTAACATTGTTATTGTGTTATGTAGGTGTACTATAATACATAATGATTTAAAATTATAGATTTTGGCGAGTTTTTCATGTTTGTCCCTTAAGAAATGTCAATGGGACACATAACTTGAAACCAAATTGGACACAATACTATTCATATATACCAATATCAGTTGACTTTGACTATTTATAAGTGGCGATGAAAAAAATTATGTGTCATACTCTCTCGCTCTTCTTCCACTTTGTCTCTTTCTAGCATTCTTTCATTTTTCCTCATTCTCGTTCAAAGGGAAAAAAAAACATACGAGATAAACCTTCCTCCTATTTCTAATAAATTTTACCTTCTTCCACTTTCCTTCTTGTCCACAAGTAAAAAACTTGATTAATATCTTGAACAAAGTGGTTAATACATTCCACAAAGCTCTTAATGAGTTAAAATTGAGAAACTTGATCATTTTTATATCAAGTGAAAAATTTGGTTAAGATCCTAAAACAAAGTGGTTAACGTAGCCTACAAAGTTGATCAATACAATCCCAACACATTGTAGTGCACCTTGCTAACAAGTGAATTTAAATTTAATCAGTAAGACAAAACAAAAAAATCAACACCAATGTATTTTAACCATATTTACAAAGAGTTGTTCAAACCAATAAAAAAAAAAGGGGTCAATAAATGTTTGTGGTACACGTCACCATAAACATTATTATAATAAATTAAAAAATATATTAATAATTAAATTATAAAGTGTTATTTTTATTCTTTTTTACGCACACCATCAAAAATAGACTTGAATACACTTTGAATACGTTTCTTTGATTGTTGCTTCTTTTTTATTGTGTCGCGCTCATGAACTATCATTTTGTTATTTGCAATTATTATGTACTTTTCAAATCAATCGTTTAATTTAAGGACAAAAAAAATTATAATGAAATATTTTACAATGGATGTATAATTCATATTTAATTCAAATTTACTTTTAGTCTCAAATCCTAAACATCAACTTATACATAGTGTGGAAGTCTATTTGCCTTTGTGTGTTAGATTCATGTCTAAGAGATATTACCAACTAAAGTGTATAATCCCCTAAGTAACTCGTTGTTAGACACATGAGACATATTTAAATTCACTTCTAAATCATCCAATAAAAATGAACCAATTTGAAAAATCACATTATCAACTATAAAGGCAAAAAATAAGTATAGTGCATCAACTATCACACGTTGTACCAAAGACAAATACAAACTAATATTATGCAACAACTATTATGATACGGATTTTAATACTCATATTAAGAGTAACTACTAAAAATAAATACAAATTCAATCCAAACAATTTATCCTTGCTCCAAAATCATACTAGTGCCTCAAAAATCAACAAGTCATCACAAACACACAAAACTATTGACTCAAAAATCAACAACACTAGAACTAGCTAACATGATTGTAAGACAACATCAATCAACACCAATGCACCCATAACAAGTCTTCAATTGCTGCAAAAACCATTAAATGAGTTGTATTCTTAATCAACTGTCAATGTTAAAATCAACACAAGTCTTTATTCTCAAAGTCCAATACAACTTCATGTGTAGTGAATACTCCCAAAGTTAAATTATCTACTTTGTTAATCAATATTTTATACATTATTATCCACTTTGATAAAGATTTTTGTAAGATCCTAAGTATAATAATATTTTTTAATGAAGAATTATATAAATTATCACCACATCAGTATAAACATTTTAGTTATGCATTAATGTGCAGAAAATACACTTTAAACCCTTAAAAACAGAAAACTCACAATAAATTTCTAAAATTCAGTAACAATTTCTAGTTCTACAACATTGTAAATATATAATTAGAAATTTAAAAAATGAGGGAAAAACTATAAACATTAGTAAGTGCTAAAGGTATGAAAATAAGGAATAATGAGTTGAAACCGTAAGCAGCAAAAATGGAGCAATAATCTTAATCAATAAATATGACAAATAAACTCGAAAAATAAAATAAAACTGTGGGTTTGATATCTTTTTTACCACCGTATCATCGTTACTTTTTTAAAGATGTGATTTTCATCATATACTTCTTCCTCTTCTTTTAAATAATTATTTTTCTCTTTATTTCAAAGTTTAATCAAAATAAAAATGAAAGAAATAAAGAAACAAGGAGGAAAGTGGAAGAAAGGAAAATGAATGCGGATGAAAGAAATTTTATATTTTGTATGAATTTTTGTCATGTGAGCGAGAAAGAGGGAAAATGAAAGAAGGATAAAAAGAAACAAAGTGAAAGAAGAGTATAGTCCACATTTTTTTCATTATCTAATGTAAAAAATCAAGGTCAAAGAATATTAATATATATTGTGTTTTATTCAATATCATTTCATCTCAAACGCATCAATCCAAATACAATCTTAATGTGGTTTAAGTAATAAATTGCATATCCATTTAAACTCTATTATTACATAATAAAAGATGTAATAATTTATTATTATTGTAGTTTAATTTACTAAATTTGTTATTTTATTTTGTAGGCGCACTATAATACATAATGATTTAAAATTAAAGAGTTTTCCACGTTTGTCCCATTCATGAATTTGTGCCTCACATCACATGACAGAAACAGAAGAAACAAACAGCAAGAAAGGGTTGCGTGGAATTTCCACTTTTCTTTTTAATTATCATTTTTAAGAATAAATAAATGAAAAATATCCATTCCATCCTCGTCCTCAGCACACTATGAATGCATACTTTACATTTACGCCCCCAAAACTCAACGCATCAAATTTCTCACTCACCACCCTCTCTCTCTCTCTCTTTCTCTCTCTAAGAATCTAGGGTTTTGGTACAGTGATTTTCATTACTACTAAGATACTTCTTCAACGCCAGGTTCTAATTCTCTCTCTCTCTCTTTGAATACATGTGCATGCATGGATTTTTCGTTACTTGTATTGTTTTCAATTTCATTAACGGTTTTTCAATTATTGTTTATGTGTGTGAATTTGCGTGTAATTCTTGCTTTGGTTATGATGACTATGATGATCGTGGTTATAGGAACTGAGGGTAACTTCGACTTTATTTTTACACTGTTTTGGTCAACGACAAAAGATGAGAGAGATAACAATTATTAGTTTGACCAGTTAAACAAACTTAATTTTCATTTTTTTGTTAGGGAATTTCACTTCTAATGTAGTGGTTTATTTATTTATTAAAATTATTTGAAATTAATTGAAGGTGTTATTCAGTTCTGTTGAATTCTGCATATACTGTTGTTGTGGTGAGAATTAGCGTACTCTTAATTTTACTAGGTTTGACAAATGGTGTTAGTTTCAAAAACATGGTTAGCTTTGTTAAATTTTACTTTTTTGTTGATGATTATAGTTTTGGGAATTATTAGTATTTCATTAATTAACTCCTTTTTTTGGGGGGGCTACATTACAATATATTCACTCTTTTGGATATTATGATTTTTCCCATTTTTGTCTTATGTTGTTCAAAGTTTCGGCTCTACTCAACCTTCGGATCTTATGATTTTTCCCATTTTCATCATATGTTTGAGTCATTGCTCATTGTAAATTTGTACTACGAGAAATTCTATCAACACACTTTTTCAAACAATTTTTCAACAGACTCTCTAAGATTCGTCCGTTTTTAAATAAGCCAGCACAGTTGGCTCGTTTGTTGATCTCTTTTTTGTAACAAATGTTTTACGGATTGACCAATAACCAATTATAAAGATTGTGTAGTAGAAGAGTGCGTTGCTAGCATTCCTTTCTGTATTAATTATGATTACTTTAAATGGTTGTTGTGATCATCTCTCTGAGAAAGGTTGCAACTTAACGTCACATTCAAAGCCCCAATTCAGTATGATGTCAATGCTTTCATTTTTTATTTGAATAGTGTCACTATTAATTTTATGAATAAATACATTATCATCACTTAACTTTATGTTGATTAGTACGTGGCTTCAGAAAAATCAAATTTTTACATACTGCTCCTGATAATTTATGTCAAGTGTTCAAATAAATACCTTTAGTCACTACTATAACTTTAACTGATTAAAGCTATAGTTTATTGAGCTTCACTTATATACTTTTCTAGTCCAATTTTGCAACACTGATCTGATATTTGACATTAGAAGTTTATGCAGATCCAACAATTTTTGGCACACATTTTAGGAGACAATATGACATTCTTGATTTCCATCACAAGAGGGGAAAATTAATCTTCCAGTAGTATGGCAACAGAGAGTCTAATTAGAATCTCAGAAGCTGGGGGGAAATGGCCTTCTCACATGGAAGCTTCAGCTTTTGGCACACCACCTCGTAACATGGGGACAGAGGATTTGGGTATACTGTTGAAGGGCCATAGGTTCCGTAGTAATGGAAAGGATGTGGCACCCAATCGTAGTGGCAGTGCACCTCCCAGCATGGAAAGCTCATTTCTGGCCATAGAAAACTTATTACCGCAACAGAACACACAGGACGCAAGCTTGACAACTCTGAGCAGAGCTGTGAAAAATTGTCAATCTGAGGAACAGTTAAGAGCTGATCCAGCTTATTTAGCATATTACAGTTCCAATGTCAACCTTAACCCTAGGCTTCCTCCCCCACTAACTTCCTGGGAAAATCGCCATCTAGGGCATCGTATTGGGAGTTCTAGAAATAACTGGGAACTGTCTTCTGCAGATCATAGAAGTAAAAGTTCTTTACATTTACCACAAGCGACTCTTTCAACACACAAGGAGGAGTCCGAGGATGATTCACCCCAACAGGCATATGAAAATGAATTAGGTAACACAAGTGGAATATGGCGTAGACAGGATGCAGCTTCATTGGCATCACAGCAAAAAAATGTGGTTGATTTAATTCAGGTGATTATTTTTATATCTACTTCTGAATTTTGTGAATCTCTTTCACTTTTCTGCATATGACATACCTATTCAATTTCCATTCATATCTGTTGAAGTCGTGGGATTTTAGAGAAAAGGAGGAGAGAAAATAATAAGGGTTTGAATATTATTGATAATAGTTTAATGCTGACGTGATTACAAAATATTTAATACTAATCTCTATTTATAGAGAAAGATTGACTCAATCCTAAATCAGGAACAAATCATAATAATAAAGAGAGATATTCTAAGATTCTCTATGATTATAAATTGATCATAGAAAATAACTCAAGATACTCTAATATAATATAAAAAATATTATAAGATATTTTCTAATATTCTAACACTCCCCCTCAAGCTAAAACTTACTAACTTTTAGCTTGCTACAAGAAAACAATGTTTTGCTCCACAAAATAATAAAAAAGATGGAGAGGCAACTCAGGGATGCATGTGAAGTCGGAGAGAATTGCTATAAATATAGCCTAGCCAAATAGTCTGATTGATCATCAGCCTAAGAGAAATTCATGGTAGGCAATTGAACAAAGCAAATTCCGTTCTTCTAAAAACTGTATTTGGAAGCTTCAAACCAATAATAGTGGAGACTCAAAATATTTAAACTTGAATCTGCTTCAAGGAGAGAAAGGCAAGACCAGTGCATCTGGGACAAATTGCCAAGATAAAGTAAGTCATGAAAATAAAAGACACCGTTAGAATAACCACCAACGGAAGAACTCATCATTAATATAATTCATATGTAGAAAAAGCGACACCACCATAATGATCGTCGGTGGGAATAAAAATCACTGTTATAATCTATTAGTAAGAACTAAATTGCATGACAAACACCAAAGAAGAAGCAGCCCAACTCTAACGAAATGAAGCCATGATCGATAAATAGAGTGAGAAAGCGCGTCCAAAACAGGAGAGATAACGGCTGTTTGAATTAGGACGCATATTTTCATTGATCAAAATTCAAACCGAGAAAGGTCGTGTCGTAAACGATTGTCGAACCGAGACAAAACAAACCAAGAAAGGTCATGTTGTAAACGATTGTCGAACTAGATACCTTTGACCTCCTCTACAAGTGGACTTATCAATTGCATTAACCATATAGCCTTCAGGTATGGTATAACAGCATCATAGTATTTTTGAAAGTGATCCTGAGATGAATCAACAACTGATGTCAAAGCTCCCTCTTGCACCATTTGTTTACCATTATGAAGAAGTACAAGCAGTTTGCAAACTATTCCATCCGAGTATGGTGTTAAAATATCGTGTGCAATTCTCGCTGAAGTTGAGCAGAGCTGAAGCAGCATGAGTCTCTACCCGAGGATTCTGAAAATCATCCATCGCAGCAGCTAGGGCTGCAAACACCCCCTGATGATATTGAACTTGCAAATATGGACCCAAATCAGTAGACAGTTGCCCACCAATTGCATTAATAGCTGCCCACCTTACACGAGGATGCTGATCAGGAGATGAGTTCTACCATAGCCACCACTTGCTCCAAATTCTTTATCACGACCTTTGAGCATCCTTCAGCTATCTGAGCAAGTGCAATCAATGCAGCAAGACGTTTTTGCCACTCAGGTGCAGCCAAATATGCAAGTAATTGTTCAGAAGCAACAGGAACAATCGGATTTCCTCCCAAAGATATAGATAACCTATCCAAGCATTCCTGTCCAACACTATAATTGCTAGTTTCACCAGTATCTTCATCCTCAGTCTCTGCAGTGTGCCAGGCTGGATCATCCTCAATATCCAAAAACATTTTCATAAGAATCGCAAACAACCTGCTAGTAAACTGCGACATCTTCCTCGCCATACCAGGAGCACTCGCTTCAACGAGAGTTATCACAAACTGCTCAAAGGGTTGTTTTTTCGCAACAACCTTCAATGCCCCAGCCTCAGTTAGTTTAAAGTGATCATCATTCAATACCGAGTTGCCACAAAAAGCATCAGAATAGAATCCCTCTCCTCTTGTAGTACACGGCCCAATGCAAATGTTGCATCCATACTTCGTCTCATGTGACTGGCCAAGAATGTGAGCACTAGAATGCCAAAAAGTGTCACGTCCTTCATCATCCTCTTCAAGTGGATGAGTCATATCCCAAAGAACACAATTAACCTTAGCAATAAGAGCATTATTGGCCAAATTCTTTGAGATTTCACGAGCAACGTCCAAATGAGTAGTTTGCCATTTCTTTCCTTTCTTCACGTTTCCATTAGGAAGCGGTACCTTAATCAGATCTGTAGATGGGGAAAGCAGGTGAATCTGCTGCTCCTCCTGAATCGATTCGAAGATACGGATGCGCTTAGGGATTGAGGCGGCTAGGTAGGGTTCATCCTTTGCGTGAACAACCATGGCGGCAGCGGCAGTGGATGAATACAAATAAAAACAAGCAGCGGCGGCGGAGGAAGATCAATAGAAACGCTAGTTATTTTTTTGAAGGAGCGAAGTCGAAGGTGGTCGTTTGCCGGAAACAGTGACGACGGCAGTAACGAACTGAACGGAAGCGTAAACCAATGTCGTTTGAGGAAAAAAAATATCACGTTGGAAAAGAAAAACTATAATTATATTCCCTAACTGTTGGGAACTTAGAAGTAGAACAACGGCAAGATTGTTCAAGGAGGATCGAAATAGGCTCTAGATACCATGTTGAAGTTGTGGGATTTTAGAGAAAAGGAGAAGAGAAAATAATAAGGGTTTGAATATTATTGATAATAGTTTAATGCTGACGTGATTACAAAAGATTCAATACTAATCTCTATTTATAGAGAAAGATAGACTCAATCCTAAATCAGGAACAAATCATAATAATAAAGAGAGATATTCTAAGATTCTCTATGATTATAAATTGATCATAAAAAATAACTCAAGATACTCTAATATAATATAAAAAATATTATAAAATATTTTCTAATATTCTAACAATATCTTTACGGTTGAATAGTATATTTATCATTTTTTCTCCATTTAATATTTCCTCTTGGATGCTGCATTCAATAGTAATCCTGCAATTATGGTATTTTCTTTTTCTCCTGTTGAAAGTTGTTACGCACTCGGTTTTATTGTTGCACCTCCAGATTAAAGTTGTGATTGTAAATATAAGTATTTTTGTTCAAAATTAAATTTTCAGGAGGATTTTCCTCGCACCATGTCACCTGTATATAATAAGTCTCTTTCTGTTAGCCATGGAATGGTGGATAAACCCATTGACGTAGAAACCGGTTCCAGTTCTACTCATGACCTTGTTACTACAGTAGATTCTGCTAAACATACTGCTGGTGCAGATGATATTAGGGTGTCATCAAGTGTCAATGCTCACACCCCTGTTGCAAGCTCATCAACAGTTGAATCAACAGCTAGCATGGGTTTTAGTAACTTAGATGTTGCAACTGTTGCGTCTCAATTAAAGACACTCAGTGTATCTAATCTACCAAATTCAGAAAGCCTGAGTTATGAAGAAAAATTGAAGACTAGCTACCAGAACAATATGATGCAACGGCAGATGTTCCCTCAACAAAGCAATCCATGTGAAGTTCCTAGCGCCAATTCTCAAAGTGTAAACCCTGCCTACATTGGCAGGGAACAATTTCCTCATAATTCGAGCAAGTTGTCTGATGTTCAGCCACTACTACAGTCATCAGGGTTTACACCTCCCCTATATGCCACAGCAGCAGCTTATATGACCTCTGTAAATCCATATTACACTCATATGCAAGCCGCAGGCATATATACTCCTCAATATGTTGGTGGATACACTTTAAATCCGACATCTATTCCTCCATATATTTCTACATACCCTCCTCATGGTGCTTTACCATTTGTTGTTGATGGGGCTACTAGTTCTAGATATACCCCGCTAACACCAGGGGTTTCGACCGGGGGTAGTATTTCACATGGAGCTGAAATGGCACATGCAAACAAGTACCTTGGGCAATTTGGATTTCCCGTACAGCCTTCTTTTGGTGATCCTATTTACATGCAATATAATCAGCAACCTTTTGTGGAGGGATTTGGTATTTCTGGTCATTTCGATCCACTGGCACCTAGAGCAAGTGGTGCTAACCAAATAAGTCCTTATGATTCACAAAAAAGGCCTGGAACTGGTGCTTATTTGGATGATAAAAAATTACATGACCAGAGAACTGGTGTTAATATGAATTCAAAAAGAGGTGGATTATCAGTTCCTAGTTATTTTGGACATATGCCAAACACAGGCTTTGTAATGCGGTATCCAAATTCACCACATCCTAGTCAAGTTTTGTCCGGATATCCTGATGGAAGTACTGGCCTTCCTGGAGGTAGAAATGAAATGAAACCTTCCCCGGCTTCTGGAAGAAATGGAGGCATGTTATCTGGATGGCATGGTCCAAGATCCTTTGACAGTCCTCAAGACCCCAAGATTGTTAACTTTCTTGAAGAGTTGAAATCTGGCAAAGGTCGCAGATTTGAGCTATCCGATATTATTGGACATATTGTTGAGTTTAGGCAAGTAGTTTTCTCAGTTCTCTTTCCACCTATCTAATTAACTTTTGGTTTTCGAAATTAAGTTCCCTGTGTCTTTTACCTCCAGCGCTGATCAGCATGGAAGTCGATTTATACAACAGAAGTTGGAAAATTGTGGTGCTGAAGATAAAGCATTGGTGTTCAGAGAGGTTCTTCCACATGCTTCGAAATTAATGACTGATGTATTCGGTAACTATGTAATACAGAAGGTGTGTATTTAGAAGTAATATATATTGTTGTTAACTGTAAGTAACTTACGGTTGTCTCTGTATCTGTTTTGGTCTGATTTGTCCCTTTCTTCTGTGTTTAGTTTTTTGAGTATGGAAACCCTGAGCAGAGGAGGGAACTTGCAGATAAACTGGCTGGTCAAATACTGCCTTTGAGTCTGCAGATGTATGGCTGTCGTGTAATCCAAAAGGTATGGAATTCAACATAATTATTGTAGCTTTATGACGTTAATATGCATTTATTTCACCAGCATGCTTGATAGGTCACAACTATTGCAATCTGTTTAGAATATAGATGTTTTCAGTATGGATTTAAGTCTGTATTACTTTGTTTCTATTATTGAATCAAATCCTTCCGGTCATTTGAAATCCAGATTTATCGATGCTCTGTCCATATTCACTCCCTAGTTGAGTAGTTCACTTGCATTCCATCACCATATAATAATTGGAATGATGCCATACCACTTATGAAAAGCAAAATAAGGCCACAACGAATGCTATTGTTTAAATTATGGAAAACAAGATATTGGAGTTGGAGAATACACTGCTTTCCACCTTAATATCTTGACAAAAATCACTAAT
Source organism: Cicer judaicum (assembly GCA_037974835.1). NCBI lineage: Eukaryota > Viridiplantae > Streptophyta > Magnoliopsida > Fabales > Fabaceae > Cicer > Cicer judaicum. The sequence goes on along the minus strand of JBBPBS010001075.1, from coordinate 4,720,691 downwards.
CCAACCCTTTTCTGTGTAGGTTGGGTTGCAGATTTTTGAGTAAATACACATTTAAGTCACTGAAATTGTAATGGTCGGTCAATTTAGTCTCTCAAATTAAAAAAAAAATAGCAAATTAGTCCCTTAAATTAAAAATGTCAATCAATTGAGTCTCTCCATAATTTTTTTTTTTTGTAAACATCCATTGAAACCAATAAAAGACATACACATTGACTTAAATAGTCTTTTATTGCATCTAAACAAGCATTGAACCTTTAAAATTGTGGTATAAAATTTGAAAAAAGGACTAAATTTTAAGGAACTCTTGCTATTTTGCAAATTTGAGGGACTAAATTGACTGACCTTTACAATTATAAGGATTAAAATCCATATTTACTCCAGATTTTTTTCCCTCGGCCCATATATAAGTTTTGTAGTATTCACTTTTTGGTGAAGGGAAAAATATAATTTCTGACCTCATGAGGCGTAGACTGATTGCAATTTGTATTGTACTCAAGTTATGCTTTTAAATGCCTTTGAAATTCATAAATCTATTGAAGAATGCATAGTTGCACAATTCAGAGTTGGCGGACAACTTTCCTGTTTTTTGTTTTCTATTAAAATTGCGATTTTATGGTAAAAGTTGAAAATAAATCAAAGTCTTGGTTATAAAACAAGTCTTTTATTGACAGTAGAGATGATATTTTTATATTTGTTTTACGTCCATGCAGGCACTTGAGGTTATTGAGCATGAACAGAAAGCGCAGCTTGTTCGTGAGCTAGATGGAAATATTATGAGGTGTGTTCGTGATCAAAATGGGAACCATGTAATACAGAAGTGCATCGAATCTATTCCAACCAAAAAAATTGGCTTTATACTATCTGCCTTTCGTGGTCAAGTATCTACTTTATCGATGCATCCTTATGGTTGTCGAGTCATACAGGTAATAGTTGTTGCGTTTCCTTTCCCTTAAAATAAGTACTTTTTGTGTCATGCATGAAGTAGGATACTGTTTCTTGCAGAGAATTCTAGAGCATTGTACAGACGAGGCTCAGTGTCAGTTCATCGTGGATGAAATCTTGGACTCCGTTTTTACTCTTGCTCAGGACCAGTATGGTAATTATGTTACCCAGGTTAGTTGCTGGCTCTTCTATGTCATAATTTGATTATTAGCATCGGTGTTTCGGGTGCATACTAAAACCGGCTGAATAGTTGGAAGCATGTAATTATATGCATGTGATGTCCATTCTATCTGTACCAGGCTTATGGTTACACTGGTGGCTTGTAAGTTGCAAGTCACTGCACACTATGAAATGGCCGTGACTGTAAAATAGCATGATTTGCAGTGGTTTCAGCTGTTACTTAAAATTTGATTATTAGCATCTGGTGTTTCGGGTGCATATTAAAACAAGCTGAATAGTTGGAGGCAGGTAATTAAGTAACTTATGTAGCTTATGCGAGAATTTTTTTAAGAAACTCTGTTATCCAACTTCTATACAAGGAGGACCTAGAAACCTCCTTCACTCATGATCATTACATAATTTCCTTCTTCGATGCCTGACACTTTTAGATACTTCACCAAATCCAATATTTATTTGTGAAGTATTCAGCTTACTGCTTAAGGGGTTCCAATACAACTTAGATCTGTTAATTTGAACATGTGATTCAATTTTATGGCACACTACACATTTTCACTGTTCTATAAAAGGCATAGTGGCACACAATGTGCTTAGAGAGGTATAACAGATGGCTGTTAAGGGTTGTATTTCACATTGAAGCAATCAAAATAGAAAAAGTAGAGAACCAATAAAAATGGTAGGTCAAACCGTCAAAAAGGATATAATTGGTTTGTTATTAGACATAATTTGCTGTTTGCAATAGGATTCATCATTTGATCTATGTAGCCAACTTCACTAATAGGAGAAGGCATTACTTGGGTTATACTGAAGATTGTTTCTTAGCGATTGTCTGGTGTTTACAAATTGTTTTTTATTCACATTAAAAGGATTGAACGAAGTTTTTGTTGGTTTCTAATGCAAACCTCTTCTTTTTATCTTGGCTTGGGACTATATTTGCTGTGATGTGTGGCAGCAAACTTTCTTTTTTGATATATTGATGGATTGAATAGAAGGAAATCAGCATTTCGGTCTTTGAAATTGTAAGGGTAGAGCAATTTAGGCCTTCAAATTTACGATATAGCAAATTAGTCCCTTAAATTAAAGAACATCAACCAATGAAAGACTTACATATTGACTTGAATAGTCTTCTGGTGCATCAAAACAAGCATAGAATCTTTAAAATTGTGGTGCTAAATTTGAAAAAGGACTAAGTTGACTTGACATTTTCCAATTTAAGGGACTAAATTGCTATTTTGCAAATTTGAGGACCCTTACAATTTCAAGGACTAAAATGTTGATTAACTTGATTTTAAAGCCTTACTTCATCGACACCCCCAACTCCCAAGAAGTTTATTTTGCCTTTGGAACTCTTTGTAATCTTCTCGTTCGTAATAAACTTCTTATATATAAAAAATTATTGGTAATAAAGCATGATAAAATCAGACTTTGTGTCATTCTTCTATTGGCTAAAGGGGAGTTTGAGGTCCTTTCCCTCTTTCCTTAACATTTTCATGCGTGAATATTTCCGTATTTGTATTTTATTTACAATTCATGATGCCTGATTTGATGTAGATCAATTCTGGGGTTCACTTGGCTAATATAACTAAGTACTTTTCACTCTGGATCTTGTTATGGTTTTCCACCCTTTTCGTATGCTAATATTTTTTCCAAAAAATTCCCTAAGCTACAGTGCTTTCCTTTTGTCATCACAGCATGTGTTGGAAAGAGGAAAAGCTCAAGAAAGGAGCCAAATTATCAGCAAGCTGTCAGGACATATTGTTCAATTAAGCCAACACAAGTTTGCTTCAAATGTTGTTGAGAAATGTTTGGAGTATGGTGATGCCTCTGAACGGGAATTGTTAATTGCAGAGATTCTTGGACATGATGAGCAAAATGATAATTTATTGGTAAGTTCAAACTCAGTAAATAGTAATGCTAATTACTCGCAAATTATTCTTCAGAATTTCTATTTCCTTACAAGAAAAGAACTTTTCAATTTTCATTCATTGTCTTCTTTGGTGTTGATAGAAGCTTTGAAATATGTTTAATAATGATTTAGAAGGACATAAAATAATGTATCTATAATAATTTTTAATTCTGATTATGTATTTTATCATTAAAGAGATTAAGGGGCATGCACTGTCAATGTAAATCAGTTTTACACGGACATTCAATGAAAACTCATTATTTTTCCACTTCATGTTATTAATTTTAAGATTCAGTTACAAGAGTGAACTGACATGTCAAAATAGTGGGTTCTCATTGGATGCATGTATATTAAAATTGGTTTACAATGACGATGCATCCTCTTTGAACTCTAATAGAAGCTAATTTTGTCATACTCTGTTTATTATCACATGAACTTCTGGAACCTACCTCAAATACAACACATTGTGAACCCATGTTTCCCCATGAATATCCATCAGAGAAGAAATGAAATAGCTTCAGCTGTTAGCGGGAGAGCTGTCTGGCCTAGTGATAGTTGAATAAGTTAGCTAACCCCTAACCTCCTACACTTCCGTGAACCTTAGCTGTCTGGCCTAGTGATAGTTGAATAAGTTAGCTTACCCCTAACCTCCTACACTTCCGTGAACCTTTTTCCGTTTTTACCTATCTCCATGGTTTGGATCCCTTTCATCCAACGAGTCCATGACATGCTTCCTTTGTGACAGGAAGATCTGGGATTTTGGATCCAACTTAGTTATTTGGGATCTGATATCATGGACAAAACACATCTTAAATTGTAATTTTAATCAAGTTTTATAATGGTTATTTTTATTTTTTATTTATTTTTTATAGCAAATAGTTAATTATAGTGCAAGTAAAAGAGAATGAGTAGTTAGGTATCCAACGGATAAGAGTGTGGGCATTAAAGTTGTTACCGTACTATAGTATCTTACCCAGTCCTTAGCAGTGTTGTTAAATAACAGCCATGGCATGGAGGATTTTTGAAAAACTGCCACAGGCAATTTGTGAAGCAATGCCCGCCATGGCAGCGCATATGCTGCAATGGCATGTTTATATGGCGGTATTTTCGTCTTCTGCCATCCGCCATCTACAACACTGGTCCTTAGTCATTTTTGTCCCTAACAAGAGGCGTTGGTACCAGATTTAGAAAACAAAACCAAGTTGGGAAATGAAAAATGTCCCTTATTGTTGAACTCTGGCTAGTCCATTACCTCAACCTCATTATGTGAGGTGTTAAAATATTAAACTTAGTATCTATTTCAATCTCCACTGGATATATTCTTATGCCTGGATGCTATGAATTGGTTAATAATTTTAATTGATGCTAATTGGTCATGTTAATAAATGCATCTCAATTCTCAAGTCTCAACATAACATGTTGTAAATATCTCCTTTAACACTCCTATCTGTAAATTTTCAGTCTTAATTGTTTATCTTAATGGATAGCATTTTGGCAAATGCATAATCTGATAAGAATCAGGTAGTCAAATACCCTATATCTGAAAACCATTCTAGATGTACCATTGTAATTTGTACCTACATATCTAGTTTTTGAAAGTTCCCAAACATTTTCCAGTGTCGAGTTTTTACATTAATTGTATGTTGGCATCATAGACTCTTCGATATTTGATGTTTTGCGATTATTTAAATCTTTACTAGGCTTGAATTTCTTGAGCATTAAATTTAGTGTAAATAATGCTTAACTTTGAACATTTTATAACTGGTGTGAATGCATGTCATTTTGGATTTATACACCTGCTTACTTGATCGTATTTTGATTTTCGTTGCAGACAATGATGAAAGACCAATTTGCGAATTACGTGGTCCAGAAGGTTATTGATATGTGTTCAGAAAATCAGCAAGCAATGTTACTCTCTCACATAAGAATCAATGCTCACGCTTTGAAGAAATACACTTATGGAAAACACATTGTGGCTCGTTTGGAACATCAATTTGGAGGTGTGTTCTTCTTGTACTTTGTGTTAAAACTTTGTTACAATGGCAAGAATAATATGATATGTTGCTACCAAATTGCCTAAGATTTAATGACTGTGGGTTTTCTTAGTTGAACATGTGGAAAATAAAGAGGAAATTTGAATGAAAGCTACTGCACGTTTGTTTGGTGCAACAAACATATAAGGAGGAAAATAAAATGTTCATTTTTACTATTTTTCAACCTATTCTTTGTTTTCTAACTTCTCACATTCCACCTACTCAACCTAGAAAACATTAAATCATAAATATTCACATGTAACAATTAGGTTTCCTGTTTTCTATTTTGCCCTTCTCTTTTTCATTAAGTTATGGTTTATATTACACTTTCGATCAACTTATGTTGAGGAGTTTTTAAATAGAAACTAACATTTTCAGACTAGAAAAGCTCGAATAACATACTCTTTCCAACATTGAGTAAAATTTATGTGGGTCCGACTAAATCATGTAAGTCCCATTTTTAAAGTGGTAGGACTATAAGATCCACATGAATTTTACTCATTCATGAACAGTGTTGCAAGTAGTGTTAGAGTGTGTTGCTACTTTTTTAGCATTTCTCAATCAGAGAAATTTAGCAAAATAAGGCACTGCTTGGTAAAGGTGTGTCTAAACATATCAACCCTGTCTTCCAGAGAGAAAAAATACATCTGTATGGGAGCCAGAGAAGCAAACAACTGGTATCTGTATTGTGATGACTTGATCCTGCACTTGTTTTATGGCTTCTTATTCTATAACTGTTTTATTCATACAGAAAATCAAACACCTAATTCATGATGAGATAATGGAGGAAGAACGTGAATATCAGGCAGTGCTGCAGTGGAATGCAAACCCAACTGCTTCAACATACCTTCTGTTGCTTATCACAGGAAATAGCTGAGACATTGATCTTTGGTCCAGCTAATGAATATACTGTTGTTTTTACTCTTGTGATTTCCTATCTGCACCTTGATAGCTCCAGAGGAGACATTAGTGTATATATATACTTATACACTATAAAACCTAATGTAATTATGTCATTCAAATAATTGGTTGGAAATGTTTGAGTATAATTATTTGGAAGGAAACCCTTCTTGATGTAAAATTTACTGGATCTTAGTTGTTTAATGTGTGGTTGGCTTTCTGATCCTAGTGATGAATCTTCTAATTCTCAAGGCTTATAATGAACAGAAAGCCTTTATGAGCCTGTTTAAGAAAAACATGTAAGTTGTCGATGTATGGGTTATATATCTCGTCACATTTCTCGAGTGCAACTCTATTTTGGAAAATTGTTCCTCTGTGATCACCGATGTACAAAAGTGGAATTGTTAGTTGCTTTGCTTTATAAAAATTCCCCATTTTTTTCCCAAAGCTTATATCCAACAATTCTCTATTCTCATCAGTTTTGATTTTCGCATCACCTTCTTGTATCAAAGAAGATCAAGAATGTGTTCGATTTTGAACTTGTAAGATGTTTGGCACTCAGGTGTTTTGCATGATGTGGGTTGAAGCAAATGGTAGAAGAATTGGTTTTATTTTGTTAACTCAAAAAGTTTTGTTAAAACAAATGTTGAAAGTTGGTTTTCGAGCATTATCAATTTTGCGATGAATGGTTGGTAGCATCCATCTATTAAGAATATTCGAATCAATTCTCCAATAAATCCCTCAAGATTTGAATGATGGTCATCTTAAGAAACCTGTCACTGCTTAATTTGATTTTGCCCATGTAATTTTCTAGGTTTCTTGTGTCTCATGAAACTTACAAGCCTCTTCTAAAGACGGGAAAGAAGTTGTTTTTTGGTTTCTTTTGTTGCGAGTGTTGTGATCCATAAATGGTAAGGACCTATGGAAATGTTGTGTGGTATCAGGTATGTAGGCTTTTGGTTCTTGTGATCCAAAATGGTTGAACTCTATATATGCATACACTGTCACTTTTTTCTTCAAGGTTTTCAACTTTTTATTAACTCTCTCAATAAGACTTGGGATTTTCTTTTGATGAGTTTTTGAAAAGTGAAACTAATGAGCTTATTGCAATTCATAGTTGGGAAATTTGAGAGGGAAGTTATCTTGTGCTGTATCCTCTTTGCACCAGAATCATCCCTTTTTAATATGCATTGGCTCAATATTTTTAATATTCAAGTCAACTTTTGAAAAAAAAGGTAAAATGTCCATTTTTTGCATGTCATTGTTTTATGATGCTCAAGTCTCCTATTTACATTGAGTAAAAACAAGTCTCCTAGTTATATTAGGTTTCATTTTATGGCAAATCATTAGGAGATTATTTGTTATATTAGGTTTCTATTAATAACATTTAATCTCCAATTATTAATATTATTGTTATTATTATTATTATTATTATTATTATTATTATTATTATTATTTATCTATAAATCTATTTCAGTTTTTTTATTGTAAAAACAACATCTATTTCAATTTTTATATCTTATATTAAAAGTTGCATAAATTAAGTCTGCTGAACACGCGTGCACTATTTGGTATGAAATATGCGATTTCAAAATAAATAAATAAAGTAGATACAGAATTGTTACAGCCTACACTATATCTCATATTCAGAGGGTTTGCAAAATTAATATTGGTACAGCCTACACTATATAGTTTTTTTTTAATGAATATTTTTTTTCATGTTGTACTTTTGTTAATATAAATGCTTGTTTTTGAGTCGATTCTTGCATTATTATATTGACAATTTTTTCTATAAAATAAATATATTTAATTTCAGAAAATATGTTTAATTTCAGAAAATATATTTAATTTCTTATCATTTCTTTTCACAGTTTTTTGATTTTTTTATATAATTTTATTTTCAATTTTTTTAAAACACTTTAAATGTATTTTATTAAAAAAAAAAATACAAGTTGGCCCATCAATGCGTATTATCTTAAATGTATTTTTTTAACTCAAAAAAAAAAAATCGAAGGTTTTTTTTTTAATTACAAAAATCAATTTATCATTTTTTATTTAAAATACTTTTACTTCACTTATTTTTTACAAATTTATTTACTTTACTTAAATAAGCACTCTCCGTATAAAACAAATTTTAATATATAACTTTTTAATTTAAAACAAATTTTGTACTTTATCTTGCATCTAATCAATCACCAAAAAAACCTGCACCATTTAAACGCACATTTATTTTCAACACTATGACATTCAATTACCAGTTTACCACTGTTCAATTCTTCTTAATTATTTTTTCTTTTTCTATTCAAAAGCCTCTTCTTATTAATTTGGCACATGTGCTTCTTCATTGGCTTCTGTTGATATTTAGGGGAAATAAAAGAAAGATTAATATGCACTTTTTTACACACAAATAACTAATTTTTATTGGTTTGTTTGATACTTGTTTCTTAATAATTAAATTTAAATAAGTTTTTAGTGTGGTCAATTTTTAGAATTTTATTTTTTGTTATGTAGAAAATAATTATATTTTTAATTCTTACAAAATTATTATACAAATATTTTTAGTTTAGGATGAAATATCAACCTATATTTTTTAATAATCTTTTTTTATAAATATTTACAATACTATCAAAAGTTTCTCAATAAAAAATAATTCAAAATTCAATTCTTAAGCTCATATTTCAATGTCTTATGAATGTATAATATTTAAAAATTTATATTTAATTAATCCAAAATTAAAAAATTATAAATTTATGTGGATGAATTTTAATAATATTCTAAATGTACTTACAAAATATTATTTTAAAATTTAAAAGTTGGAGAATGTCATTAAGAACTAAATCAATTTGTAGAATACTATTGTGAAATGAAACACAAACAAAAAGAAATATTACTCTAAAATGAAATATAAACAAAAAGACACTTGAAAAGTTGACCTATATACTCTTAATTTTTAACTAATACATCAACTTTTTAACTACAATTTTTATTTATATTTCATTTCAGATACACTAATTTGTAGAGACTAAAATATAGAGGTGTACTTAAGTTAGATTTGACGTGACCCTTACTTGGTCCCAACATTTGATGACGTCAACTTTTAGATCCGTACTCGATCCCAATATTTGATGACGTCAATTTTTAGACCTTAACATGTTCCTTAACCCGATTAAACTTGATGAGTTGCAAGTTTAAAAAGATATGATGAAATAAAGACGAGACCAAATTGATTCTAAAACGAGACGTGAACTAATAATCTTTATACATTTTTTTAAAAGAAGAAAAAAAAAACTAAATACAAAGTAACTTATAGGAAGTCACTTATGGTTACCACTTGCTAATTTATTCAAGAGCACTAACTCATAATATTATTTTACAAATCCTAAATTACTAAGTTAATGATTTGATTGATAATTTTTTTTAGAGAAAGTGAATTAATAATAACATAAAATAATAATAAAAAATAGTCATTTGTCCTTAAAGTAATTTGGGACGAAACAGGTAATTCGAGAGAAAACTCGAATCCGATCTTTTTTCTACCTTGTATCTATCTTGTCCTTATTTTTGTGTTGTGTTCTTATTTTTTGGGGATGAGGTCGGACTCAACTCATTATTTACAGGCCAAGACGAGTTTGCGAGACAATCGAGTTTTATAAATTCCAACTAAAAAGTGTGATTTTACTTTTGGTTTTGGTTACCTCTGATTTCTTATTGCCTCTAGTTCTAATTGCAGTTTTTTTTTTCCCATATGTTTTACTAGTCTAAAATTAGAAATATCTTATGGCTTATTCAACAGTTATATTTGTCTCTCTCCAATAACTTTAGAAGGACTTTTATTTATATATATATAAATCGATCAATATTATTAAAATAAATAAATCTATAGATAAGATAAAATGTATTAATATATTTATTTGTAATTGATGATGTAATAAGTTTTAAATATTTTTTTTAATTATATTTAAAAAATATAATATAATAAACATAAATGTGTATTGAAATAAAATAAAAAATATCACGAAGAAAATATTGCAAGATAATTTTGACCATAATACAATCCTTTTGGATGCAGTCCTCAAAATAAAATATATATACGCATATGAGAAAACTACTCACCTAGCTTTTTGTTTATCCCTTAAAAAACCTTTTGTATATAGTTATTGCAAAACAAAGACTTGTGTCCTTTGAAATTGAAAAGCTAAGCATTGATCCTTTGTTACCAATTTCATCAGTGGAATAAATATATTGTTCACTTATCTTAGCAGTTAGTACTTATAATTGCAATATGATGTACTAAATTATTACCTCATTTATAGTTATAGTACCATTGCTTAATCAAGCTACATGATCAATATTTCATAATAACATTACATTGCTTATGAAGGATCATCAAATTGTTGAACTAGAAAATAATATGAACTATAACAACGCTTTCTCCGTTTGTTCTACATTATCATCATCTTCTCCAATTTTGAGAAACAATTGGGAAAAATTTATAATTTCCTCTTGTTATGTGGTATTTTTTTATACACCTAATCCATACACTTAGACACTATAATCTAAAATATTATATTAACACATATTGTAAGATTTTTTTAATTAAAACTCATTTTAGCCTCTGAAAAAAATTAAGAGACACAAATTAGTCTATGAAAAAAATAAAAATAATTTTTAATTCTTAAGAAAATTAAATTGGGATAATTTAGTCTCTTCTTTTTTACACTTTGTTTGATTGAGAAAGAAAATAATTTGAAAAGAAAAACAGAAAGATGATTATTAATTAGTTTAGCGTAAAATGAAGAATTTAAGTAACATACATCGACAATGTTGTCATTCAATAAGAATAATCAATTTTAACACATCAACTTAGAGCTACAAATATTTGAAAATTGCTATTTTTTTTAAAAAAATAATAATAACTTTCAAGAGTTTTCAATTGTTTTTGTTATATATTTTTTATAAAAGAATGATAATATGGAGAAAAAAAATCTAAAATTTAATTGCTTTAAATCAGAAACTGTTTTGAGTAGATTTCCTCATAAAATCATTTTTC
>JBBPBS010001075.1:4692361-4709376 GCA_037974835.1 Cicer judaicum | reverse complement strand
CTTATATTTTATCCATTTTCTTTTGCTACTTTTTTTTTTCTTTCCTCCATATTTCCTTCATTAATAAAACGAAGTGTTAATGATATAATACTAAATTATCTTGGTTTAATTTTCTCGAAAACTAAAAATTGTATTTATTTTTGTCGGACTAAAATTGGTCTCACGATTTTTTTCAAGGTTTAAAATAAATTTTAAAAAATTTAAAAATTAAAAACTTGTTTGTTAGGAATTTTAATATTCAATAATTTTAAAAGGATTTTTTTTTTTTAGTCTTATATCGGACAAATAAAAATATTGTTAGATCGCACATTACAAAATTAAATGGAGTAAATTATTTAAGGTGATATATATTATTTTTTTAAGATAAAAAAAATTATGGTAAATTATTCTTTTTGATCTTATATATAAACCAAAAAAAATACTTTACACTCAATTAAATGATCGAATTTAAGTAGTTAATGAATTTCAAATAACAAATAATCAATCGGAAGGATCCAAGTTCAAACTGACGGGAATAATGTATCATTTCCTAAAAAGTCAGAGTTAATTTAATTATAATATTTTTTTATTTTAATTCTCGTGAGTTTTTTGTTTTGTTTTTTTCACATCCTTGTAAATATAGTTTCATTTTAAAATAATTCTTCCATCCAACTTCTATTACAAAAACTCTAACATTGTTTTGAAACGTTCTTTCAAAAATGGGGATTAGGTTTTGCAGTAAAATAAGTTATATCAAGAGTCAATTATTGATCTCATTCGTCCACCAATTCGCAAGCATTTTTTCCCTTTCACTCCACCTTCAACTTCCTCCTTCCTCAACCTTTCCACTATTTCATCGTCATCATATTTTCTTTTCCCTTTTACACCATCTTCAATCATAGTTTCATCTTCAACAACCCCACTATTCACCTTTATTTTACCATCACCACTCTTCGCTCTCATCAAATCACATGAATGAAATTTGCTCCTTTTAACGTCGATTTTATTCTCATTATTAGGGGGAGCTTTTTGATAGGGAATGTAGAAGATCATCTTAGCAACAGAACATTCTCGTTGAATTTGGGTGATTTCCTAACACCAATTGTGGGGTTCTTGATTAAATTGAAGATGTCTTTGTGGATTTAGATTTGGGGTAATGGAGTTGTTGTTGTGTTGAATGAGGAGGAGGACTTTTGTTATACATTCTCACAAACATTTGATGGAACCAAAATATATTAATTGTGTTAGTGTTTTTGTAACAGAAATTTGACGGAATCATTATTTATATATGTTGTGATCGTAAAAACCTGAAAGATTGTTCATTTAAAAAATTGCAAACTATATTTTAAAAACAATTTTACCTAATAAAGTTTTATTATTTTTCCATTTTTAAAATAGTTTCTAGAAATAGGAGTACCAAACAAATTTTCTTTTACTATATTATCTAAACATTTTTTTAATATTAGTTTTTGAAATAATTATTAAAATAAAAAATTAAAACTAAATCAAACATATTATTTCAAAGATAATTCGGAATTTCACAACATTTGATGGTTTATTCACATTGTTTTGCTTGTTCATATTCAAACAAAATTTGAAAATAATTCTAGCTACAAATAATTCAAATAACTTTAATTGATTGAAAATAATTCAAATAAGTTGACAACTGATTATTATCTATTTAAGAGAGAAAATTCAATTTCCCTCGATCTTCACTTTTCACATGAAGCTTTGGCATCTTTTTTTTTTACATGATTTTTTGGTATCTTCACATTTATTCATCTCTGCAAATTATTGAACAACAAAAAAATATTCAATTTTCCCTAGTATTCGCTTTTCACAAAATATTTGGCATCTTTACAATTTTGTATAGTCAAATATTAAAAACTAACAATGTAAATTCCCCCTCATATATTTGACTACTATTTTATCTCAAATTTTAAAATGATGATAGCTATTTATTGAACAACAGATCAAATTTAATGAGATCTATCTATATTGTTTTCATTTATACTCACCCTTTTAATTAGGTTTCTATGAACTTTTGAACAACTTACATCTTGAAACTTAAAGCTAAAAAATTTATATATATAGACACACACACTAACATAAAAAAAACGTCATCGAACATTGTGGCCTCAACTTATATATAAATTTTTGTCTACCACCCAATGGTGATCACCCCCACGTAGAACCCAAAAGTTAAATAACAATAACAAAAATAAACTAATTATTTGCCCATGTTTAGTGAGAAAATGGGAGAGATCTAAAAAAGTAGAACCATGTCTCATAAATTAATTATATATATATAAAGATCTTTAGCACTATTGAAGAAGTGGAATCATTATGGTTTTTTCACCTATATTTAAATGAAAAATCATATATATAAAGAAAAAAAAAAGTGAACAAAAAATATCATAAATTAAAAAAAATATAAAATTTTTGAAAATAAGTTGAAGGTATACAAATATTTATATGAAATAGTAAATACGGAGAGCAACAAACATAATTAATATATATAGAAAAAGAATGAGTGAAGTGTAAATAAAAAAATACATACGAAAAAAAAAATGAACGATCATATAGAACTAACACTTTTTGTTAAAGATGAGTTATATTTGTAGAAAGAGATGAAGTATTATAATAGCCAACAATGTAAGATTTATGGGTCACATATGTAATTAATTAATAAAGTGTGTTAGGGTCATTATATAATTAGCCAATAATCTAGGAGTCAAATAATATATAATAGTTTATGGCTAAAGAGCATAATAGTTATGAAAATTAATAATGTAGATACCAGACAGTTTCTAATTTAATGAGGGGCTGAATTAGAAATACTGCAATTTGGGATATAACTAATAATAGTTATATATAGGGGTAGTGGTCCCCAAGGCAAACACAACAAGACTATTCAGTTTCACAAACCCTAAGGAGAAAACTCTCTGGTTCTCTGATTCTCTTTATCCCCATCAAGAGAGTAAGGTCTTCAAGGTATTTTGCTGAGGAAGATCACCCAACCCATTGGCTTTATCATCATCATCCCAGGATTTCATCAATGGCAATTCCCACAGGTACGCTTCCGCCTTTGGTTATTCATCATGTAATTGGCATGGATTATTGAGCATAAGGTTGTAGGGTTTATATTCCAACAATTGGTATTAGAGCCTACAATGTTTAATTCATGATGAAATTCGGTTATTGTTTTTGTTTTTTTTTATTAGGATTTAATTTGGGAATTTTGACATGATTGAAATCTTAGGGTTTGTTTCCCGTTATAAATTTTTTTTTTCGTGTTGATGTGCCATTGATGGTTTACTAGTATACACACTATTTTCAAGTCATTAAGTATTTGTTTACTTTTTGGCTTAATTATTATGGGTTTAATTTAGGCATGTTCTGTGTAATTTTATGGATGTATACAGATTCAAATGTATGTTTGTAGTGTTTATATGTTTTTGCTATGAGATCGTTATTTCACTCATTATAGCCAACAATTGTAACATGTTGACCTAATAGTTGCATTTGGAATCTCCCTCCCCTGTGCCAAAATAATTATTTGGTATCTTGACTCTCTAAATACTATTTTCTTATGGAAAATATTATGTAGATACCTGCAATTGTGCCTTTTACATCGTTATATAGAGTGTTAGCAGCACAATATAACAACACCCTCTTAAATATATTCTTTATGATTGATTCATTTTTGTCAAAATGTTATCAACCTATGTGGCAACTGATTTGATTTCTTTAAAAGAACCAATTATAAAGAATGTGTTTAATAGTGAGATTAAATGCTAGCATTACCTCTTTAGGTATTGTGATGAACTGAGCCTCATGTTGATTTTGTCTTAACTGAACAAATCGTGATATTTCATCTGTATCAGATTTGAACTATTCATTTCTATTTTTTATTTGATGAAACCATATTATTTAATTTGTTTGTATTTCGAAAATTATCTCTATCAGATTTGAACTATTTTCTTGTCTTGATTAGTATGAAAACCAGCAAAAGATTGATTTGGCCAGTTTAGTTGTCGAACTAGTGACTTGGCCGAACTAGTGTTTACATGGAAAAGGCATAAAATTTTAGGCGACTTTTATGTGCCTTTTCCTTATGTAAGTAGTAGATATATGTTAATATAAAACTAGGCTATGACTTCTTTAATTGTATTTAAAGAAAAAGGATATTGGGCATAGTTCTCAACATTACAATGGTA
Organism: Cicer judaicum; assembly: GCA_037974835.1. Lineage (NCBI taxonomy): Eukaryota > Viridiplantae > Streptophyta > Magnoliopsida > Fabales > Fabaceae > Cicer > Cicer judaicum. The sequence goes on along the minus strand of JBBPBS010001075.1, from coordinate 4,705,177 downwards.
AATGTTAATACTGTATGATTAATGAATCTTGTTGCTTTGAGCATTTGGAATTGAAAGTTGTGGAAATTGTGTTGATTTTCTACTTATTTTTATTTTTTGTTTCACTGTATTGCTGGTATTTGTTTTCATTGATTATGTTTGAAATCTGAGACAATGTAACATGTGAAAAATTATGGAGAGTTCATTGAATAGGTGATTTTTTTTTTTGGCAATGAAAGGAAGAACACTTGATTTTTTTTTTTTTTGATAATTATCATTTTTTTTTATAAAACAATAATTATCAAATACTAATGAAACACAGTTTATATTAGTGAACAATATTTTTTTTTAAATATTGTTTTATTTGGATATAATAAATATATGTTCAAGTCAAGTTTGACATTTTGAATGAGTTAATTGAAACTTGATGTCGCCAAAGTGATCTCTCTTGTCTAAATTGCTCGTGAAGAGTGTCAAATGGCTGTGTATATGTTTATTCATGCGGGTATTGACCGACTTAAAGGAAGGTTAATATTTGGCAGAATTAAATGTACACCTGCAATGATAAATGTGTGACAATCATTTGGTATACATGCGAGCAGTAAATCGGCCCAAAGGAAGGTTTATTGTTTGACATGTCTTATTGTCAATAGTTGATCCTTGCAACAAGAGTACCACTAGCAGTTGGTGTTACTGTCCAAAGACTTGACACCAATGGTGCACTGGGTATCTTGATATGGGTTAAATTCCATGATTTGAACATATGTATTTATTTATTTATTGATTTATTTTCCTATAATGTGAGTTTATAAGTTTCGTTCTTTATTTAATTTTCAGCATCTATTGCTTCCATATATGCAAATTTGAGTTCTATTCCTGTCCTTGATGGGACAAATTTTAAGGAATGGAAAGAGAACATTCTAATCGTTCTTGGCTGCATGGATCTAGACCTTGCATTAAGAATTGAACGACCCCCTACTCCTACGGACTCTAATTCTTCTAAGGAAAAATTAGAGTATGAGAAATCGGATCGCTCAAATCTCATAAGTCTTATGATCATAAAGCGTGGCATTCCTGAGGTCTTTAGAGGTGTTGTCTCGGATGAGATAGTTACAGCTAAAAATTTCCTTGTTGAGATGTAAAAACGCTTTGAAAAGGTGATAAGGCTGAAACAAGTTCTTTGCTTCAGAATTTAATTTCAATGAAGTATCAAGGCAAGGGAAATATAAGAAAGCACATTATGATGATGTCCAACATTGCTTCTAAGCTTAAAGGACTAAAGCTTGAGTTGTCAGATGACTTACTCATTCATTTAGTATTGTTGTCTCTTCCTTCGCAATTCAGTCAGTTTAAGGTGACTTATAACTGTCAAAAGGAGAAATGGACTCTTAATGAACTCATTTCATTATGTGTGCAAGAAGAGGACAGGCTGAAGCAAGATAGGACCGAAAGCGCTCAATTTACTAGCATCTCTAAAGACAAGGGCAAAAGGAAAAGAATTGAGGAGCCCAAGAACAAAGTTGCTGCTAAGGGTCCAGAACAAAAGAAGCAGACTAAGGACAACAACTGCTTCTTCTGCAGAAGTCCTGGACACGTGAAGAAGGATTGTGCCAAATATCACGCTTGGCGTGTTAAGAAAGGTATGATTCTGTCTTTGGTCTGTTCTGAGGTTAATTTAGCTTCAGTACCTGGAAACACTTGGTGGTTAGACTCTGGTGTAACTACTAACATCTGTGGGCCATTTCCAACTCCTTCTTGGAATGGTCAACAATACTTTATATCATTCATAGACGATTATTCTAGATATGCCTACCTTTACCTAATTCACCAAAAGTCCCAATCAATAGACGTGTTCAAACCCTTTAAGGCAGAAGTTGAGAATCAACTTAATAAGAGAATTAAAAAGGTCAAATCTGATCGTGGTGGTGAATACTACGGCAGATATGACGGTTCAGGTGAATAACGTCCGGGACCATTTGCCAAATACCTAGAGGAATGTGGAATCGTCCCACAATACACTATGTCGGGGTCACCCAGCATGAATGGTGTAGCTGAAAGACGAAACATGACTGTTAAGGATATGGTAAGGAGTATGATTTGTCATTCCACCTTGCCAGAATCACTCTGGGGAGAGGCATTAAAAACAGCAGCATACATTCTTAATAGAGTACCAACTAAGGCAGCGGCTAAAACACCTTATGAGCTTTGGATTGAGTGTAAGCCTAGTCTGAAGCACCTTTATGTTTGGGGATGTCCAGCTGAGGCAAGGCCTTATAGGCCGAATGAAAAGAAATTTGAACCCCGAACAATTAACAGCTATTTTAAAGGGTACTCAGAAAAATCAAGGGGCTATAAATTTTATGATCCTAATTTGAGAACAATTTTTGAGACGGGAACGGCAACGTTCTTTGAGGATATTGAGTTTGGGGGGAAGATTAAGGTTAAAGATTTTGTCTTTGAAGAAGAATCGGTAACAATTCCAAAACTGATTCTTCCACCAGTTGACTTTCCCATTATTGAACAAACTCAAGATGATCTAGTTGTTCAAGAAGAACAAAATCCAGATCAAATTCAAGATCCTCAAGAGCCAGCTCCATTGCGGAGATCCACTAGAGAAAGGAAAAATGATATTTCGAATGATTATGTAGTATTTATCAATGAGGTAGAGGAAAATGTTGGCATGACGGAAGACGACCCGGTCAACTTTCATCAAGCCATGGAAGATTCCCATTCAGATAAGTGGATCGAAGCAATGAATGAGGAGTATAAGTCAATGCAAGACAATACAGTTTGGGAACTTATCTCATTACCTGAAGGAGTGAAACCCATTGGTTGTAAATGGATTTTTAAAACCAAGCGGGATTCCAATGGTAATGTGGAGAGATATAAGGCACGTCTTGTGGCTAAGGGCTATACTCAAAAGGAAGGGATTGATTATAAAGAGACTTTCTCTCCGGTTTCATCGAATGACTCTTTAAGAATAATCATGGCTCTTGTTGCTCACTTTGATTTGGAGCTTCATCAAATGGATGTAAAGACAACGTTTCTCAATGGCGACATTGATGAGACGATCTATATGGTGCAGCCAGAAAAATTTGTGTTGGGAGACCCAAAGAATATGGTGTGCAAACTAAGAGAATCCATTTATGAGCTAAAACAGGCTTCTCGTCAATGGTACCATAAATTTCATCAAGTAATTCTCTCATTTGGTTTTGAGATGAATACAGTTGATGATTGTGTGTATCATAAGTTCAGTGGGAGCAGACATATTTTCCTGGTCTTGTATGTTGATGGCATGCTTGCCACGAAATTAAGAAATTTCTATCAAAGCATTTTGAGATGAAAGATCTTGGTGACGCCTCTTTTGTATTAGGAATTCAGATACACCGAGACAAATCTCGAGGTATTCTTGGATTGTCACAAAAGAGCTATATCGATAAGGTTCTCAAAAGGATTTGGGTTACAGGATTGCAAACCAGGGGACACCTCAGTTGCTAAGGTAGACAAGTTTAGTCTCAAACAGTGCCCTAAGGGAAGTTTGGAAATTCAAGAAATGCAAAAGATCCCTTATGCTTCAGTTGTAGGGAGTCTTATGTATGTCCAAGTATGTACGCGTCCAGACATAGCGTTCATAGTAGGAATTTTAGGCAGATATTTAAGCAATCCAGGTCTTGACCATTGGAAAGCAGCCAAGAGGGTCGTGAGATATTTGAAGAGAACAAGAAACTACATGCTCACATATAGGAGGTTAGACCAGTTAGAGATCACTGGGTACTCTGACTCGGATTTTACGGGATGCCAAGACAGCTTAAGATCAACTTCAGGCTATGTCTTTCTGTTAGCTGGTGGAGCAGTTCTTGGCGTAGTGCCAAGCAAGGTCTTACTGCTTCATCAACCATGGCAGCAGAATTCGTAGCAATTCATGAGGCATCTGACCAGGACATTTGGCTGAGAAATTTTGTCACGGGGCTGCAAATAGTTGAAGGGATTGAAAGACCACTCAAGTTGTATTGTGACAATAGATCAGCAGTCCTGTATTCTAACAATAATAGGAGCTCAACCAAGTCAAAGCGTATTGACATTAAGTTCCTAGTTGTTAAAGAGAAGGTACAAAGTGGACAGATATCCATAGAACACTTAAGGACAAACTCCATGATTGCGGATCCGCTCACTAAAGGTCTACCACCCAAGGTCTTTCATGAGCATACTGCTCACATGGGTGTGCTACAGTTTGAGGAATCTTGATTTTAGTGAGAGTTTCGTCCATTATGTAATTTATGTTCTATGTTTATTGTAAAGTACAAATACATTGTATTTGGATTTTCTGATCAGAAATAAAGTTTAAAGTATTCAGTTTTGGTTACTTTGTACATTTAAGTTATGGTATGATCTCATTCGGTAAAGTAGGACCAGTTGAAAATTGACATGCATTAACCAACTTCATGTAATTTTCATGCTACACTTTTCATAATGGGTCTATGTCATTTAGTTGTGTCAGTACGGGTGATCATTGATGGGTTTAGTTATGCTTATTATGACGAAAGCCTCTTTGGTTCCATGTGTTGATACGATTAATGGACGGGACAATTTGGATTAGACTCAAGGTAATTATAATGACATTTTTGACGTCATAAAGTCTAACACACTCTTAAGGATACATGTGTGACCTGTGGGAGATTGTAAGATTTATGGGTCACATATGTAATTAATTAATCAAGTGTGTTAGGGTCATTATATAATTAGCCAATAATCTAGGGGTCAAATAATATATAATAGTTTATGGCTAAAGAGCATAATAGTTATGAAAATTAATAGTGTAGATACCAGACAGTTTCTAATTTAATGAGGGGCTAAATTAGAAATACTGCAATTTGGGATATAACTAATAATAGTTATATATAGAGGTAGTGGTCCCCAAGGCAAACACAACAAGACTATTCAGTTTCACAAACTCTAAGGAGAAAACTCTCTGGTTCTCTCTATCCCCATCAAGAGAGTAAGGTCTTCAAGGTGTTTTGCTGAGGAAGATCACCCAACCCATTGGCTTTATCATCATCATCCCAGGATTTCATCAATGACAATTCCCACATGTACGCTTCCGCCTTTGGTTATTCATCATGTAATTAGCATGGATTATTGAGCATAAGGTTGTAGGGTTTGTATTCCAACAAACAACCCTAATGACTAATGAACCTAAATCATTTAAGGTTTTATGGCCGACTTCAAAAAATTTTAATGTTAACTAATTTCATATCATAGTTAAGTTGTACTATTGTGAGTATACATAGTCCGTTAAATGTGAAAAATTCATTTGATTAACTATTAAAAAATTATGTATTTTTTATTTTATTTTTCTAGATGGACTGCATATGAGAAAGTAGAGAGAATTTAATATAATAATAAAGAAAATTAAAAAAAATGCAATTTGTGATATTAATGGAGAAAAAAAAAATCATATCAATTTGTCCGTAATAAGAGAAATTTCCACAAATTAATTTGCTAAAGAATATGCTTGAATATTTTATTTTGTTATTTTTCATTCGAAATTTGATTTAATTATCATTTGCAAAATTGATTACATTAAATGATTAAGGTATTGCTAGATGCGAATTAACATATATTTAAAAGATATTAATTGTATCATTTGTCTAAAATTTGTCACATGTACTTGTTTCTTTGGTGCAAGACAATTGTTTTGTAGATGTACATAAAAGCAGTAAAAAGAAATACAAGAAGTGCATGAGAGATAAAACGATAATGAAGAAAAAAATAGTGTAATAATATTTACATAAATTAACAAAATCTATATTTAATAAAATCAATCTTGTTTCTATTGAAAATATCAATAACATTAAAAGAAAAAATATTCCACAAAACAATGAGTTGATTATTTTTGAGTTTTTTCTTACTATTTTATGTTCAATTAAATAAATATCACATTATTAAGAAAATGACATGCCATTTAAAATTCCACCTAAGACTTTGTTTGACAATATATTTCATGGGGTAACTTTTAGATTATAGCTTATAAGCTAGGAGTTTTGATAGACAAAAACATATCTTATTAATAAATTTTAAATTAATAAAAAAATTCAATTACAAATTTTAAAAATATTTTAAGCATTTATTGATATAAAATTTATTTTAATTAAGAATATCTTTTTATGTCATTTTGCATTCAAGTTTATTGAACAATTAATTTTATCACACCTTTTAGTTTAATAGTTATCAGCTTTAACTATCAAATAATCTATCAGCTAATTTTTACCAAACAAAACAAAGCCTAAAGATATCCTTTGTCATATCATCAAATAAGATTTCAAAATGGAATAAAAATAGATAATCTTACATGTCAGGGATCAAATCTAAAAAAAAATTATAAGGACTAAAATATGATTCACTCAATATTTCGAGATTGAAATATGTATTATAACTTTTGGATTGACAAAAAAGGAGGAACGATTCTAGGTAATTGCAAAGAAAAATATAAATAAATTTTGTGCATAAAAAGTTATTTTATTTAAAAGATAACACTCCTGAACATCCATTAATATCTATACATACTTAAAAATCTACTAAATAATTATTTAACATATATTCATCCAAATATAAATTAAACACAAATATCATTTTTATTCAACAAAACAGATATTAGATGATATCTATTATCATTTGTTCATCCTTCTCTTTGTACAAATGGTAAGTTATTTTCTCATGTAGTATATGATTGATAATTATGGAAGTATTAAATTCTCTACAAATTTCAATTTGCACCTTTGTAACCTCCAAGTCCATGTTAAATGCCAGTTTGGACACATGGATCATGTTTCAGTTTTTTTTCTATTTATTTGTTTACTCCTATTTTGGGTAGAGTGTAATTTAAGGGTGGGAAGCAGTCATATCTTGTTGCCTTATATATGTCTTAACTTTTGCTTGCAAAAAATGCTAACAATAAAAGTTAAACTATAACTTTTCAAAACGAATAAATAATTTTATCTTCATTAGCTGAAGAAATTTCGTTGACAACCATTTTTCAGTTTGATTTGTGTCGTGTCAAAGTACACCCATGTATTATGTATATCAACATTAATTAAATAAGTAGCAACATGTTCCAAAAAAAAAAAATTTAAATAAATAAATAAATAAAGATTTAATTAATTTTATTTTTTAAATTTATGGTAAAATACATCGTGAGATATTTTATATTTATTTTTAACACAAAGGTTCTTTAAGTTTAGCTTAATTTCTTTAAAATTTACAGGTATATTGTGTATATATCGTTAATCATGTATCACATCTTAAACAACGACTAGTGCAATTGAAATCATCTTATCATTAAAAACTCTATCAAATATTATAACAATAAGTCACTTATACTAATCTTTTAGAAAATAATCATCAAATCTTATAATCGAATTATATATTTTTTTTCTACAACTATTTAGACAAATATATAGCCTATAAAATTTTAATGATAAAAGTCTATCCACATAATCAATATTAGTTTCATTTACTTGTAAAGTTATTTGGATAGTTAACTCATGCGCTCTTTTATTTAGATTTTAGCTGTAATTCAAAAAAATTATCAAATTTAATGAAATACATGCATAATTTAAAATAACTTAAAAGTTAATAATAAAAATAAAATATAATTTAAATAATTAAATTTAGAAAATAAAAAATTAAAGGATCTAAATAAAAACTGAACTAAATTTAAAGGACCTAAAATCTAAAAAAATAAAATAAAAGATCAAATAATAACTTTAATAGAAGTTATTCTTAATACAATAGTTGTCATAAAACATAATTGAATACATAAAATCATATTTTTAGATAAAATATTTAAATCAATTTTTTATTTAAAACTTTATTTTTAAAATATTTTTTTTAAATATTATAATAAAAAAATAAAATACTATAAAAATTACTTTTTTAAAAATCTCAAATAACAGACCCGATATGTGTAGCGTTCTTACCAAAAAATTTATGTTGCCCCAAAATTCTTGCGTGTTTGAGTTGTCCTTATAACTATAATTAGGAACAATTTAGTACCTAATAAATGAACCACCGTAATAATTAAAAATAAATAATTTGATTTTAGTTGATAATTAAAAAAAATTATTTAATTTAAAATATTTCTAAATAATGTTTCTTTTCCAACAAATTACACATTTTTATTATTTTCTTTTCTTTAGCAATCAAACAACCATTGTATACAAAAACACATTATTGTTACCATAAATTAAGTAATATATATTTTATGTTTATGTCTCGATTGATATTATTTTTGGGATATATTTTACATCGTTTTAGAATTGTGAATATTTTAAATTTTTGAATATTAAAGTTAAATTGTGGATATTATTTAAACATAGATCTCCTTTTTTTTAAATTCAGATACATTATAGTTTTTTTAGGTTTTAATATGTATTTAGTCTTTGTAATTATAACATTTTTTATTTGTTTTGACATTTGTAAGTTTTTTTGTTTGATTTATATTCTTACAAATATAGTTTCATTTTAAAATAGTCATTCCGTTAAATTTCTATGGCAAAAACACTAACACCATTAATATATTTTTGGTCCCACCAAGTGTTTGTGAGAGAAGTCTTCATCTTCATTCAACACAACAACAATAATTTGAAGTGCCTTACAATTGCATCATATTATTATGAAGTACCAAAAACATCTTGTAACCCTCCTAAGCTATATAGGAATACTTCTTCCTCTTCAAATATTAGTGGTGGTCTTACTTCGCAAAGTGATTTATAGTTTATACAATTTCTTTGTGTTCAAATGTCGCTTATATTGTCTCTATAATCTCATGCGTTCCCCTCTGCTCTATTATTTTGGGAGACGATGATATTTTTTAATTTAAGAGATATTTTATTACTATTTTTCTAAATTATTTCTTAACATTTTTTTTTTGTCAAAAGTATTTTTCAATATTGAATTAATCAGTTGTGAGATTATTGCAGTAGAGAAGTCTATAGATTGTTAAGTCATAAACATGATCAACTCGAGAAGGCCACCGGTAATTGAAGAGGAAGGAACATTCTTAAGGAGCTTTCGAGGATTACAAAATGTTTTTGGTACTTCTTAATAATATGGTATTTTTGGTACTTCTTAACAATATGATGCTTACACATTTTCACAAATATTTGGTAGAACCAAAAACATATTAATTGTTTTAGTGTTTTTGTAACAAAAATTTGACGACATAATTATTTTAAAATAAAATTATATTTGCAAGAATGAAAATCAAACAAAAGAACTTATGATGATTAAAATAAAAAAAATAATTACAAAGACCAAAAACATATTTAAATTTTTTTATGTAAATTGCCAATGATTGATGAAATTTAACTAAATATTTTTTGTCATTGAATTGCTTTGTTTGAATGCTAGAAAAAAAAGGAACAAAAATGAATCTTATATTAAAGAAAAAATTATTTAGAAATTTTTGTGTGTTATAAACATCACATTGTCTCTATTTTGAATGTTCTATGTTAATTATTTTTAGAGATTTAATTTTTCCGTTTCGGACCATGATTAATGTAGAGATTAAATTGTCCTTATTCATATTTTTCGAACACTATAAATTACGTTTATTTTTTTAAGGATTAAATTGGATTTTTCAAATTCTTTTTATAGACTAAAACGGACTTTCACTCTAAATAAAAAAAAAAATGCAAATACTATTTCGTTGTTCCGAGAGAAAATACTATTCTCATTTGTTTTTATTCATAAGATATATAAAAAAAATTGGCAAATTTTACCATAAATCGATGCTTATATCTTATCAGAAACTCTCTAAAAGATCGACTATATTATTTGAACATAGAAGTAAATTGTTGTTTGTTTTTACTATTAAACAGGTAATTTTATTGAATTCAATTTTACGAGTTGAATTTTAAAAATAATTTTATTTATTTTTTAATTTTTATTAAATTAATATTAAATAAATAATTCTAAAAATTATTGTTTTAGTGATAATTTTTATATTAGAAATAGATTATGCGAAATGAATATCATTAAAGAATTCACAAGAATGAAAAATAAAATGGAGGTTATTCATTCAAATTAATATTATTTATCAACTGAAAACAATAAAAGTTTAATATTATTAAACTAAAAGATATATATTTTTAAACAAATTCAGAACACTCAAATTTATAGCATAAAATAAAAAAAAATATTTATAAATGTGATAAAAATTAAAGTATTTAAAATATATATTAAATTAAAATTGTTAATTAAATATATATTCGACTAAAACTTATTTATCAATTTAAATTAAATGAATATTACAGTAAAACAAAAAATAAAACAACTTCATACCGAAAGAAATAACAAAATTTGATATCAAAGTGACGAAATTGCAAATACACACGAAATAAATGAAATGTATATCAAACTAGTTATTTAAATACAAGGCAAAAACAATTGACTTCCAAACAAGAGAAAAAATGTGCTTTTTCATGTGTATATATGAAGCAATCGTAGGGATAGGGAAAATTTCCCCTAATATAAATGGGGCATGATACTTTTTGATGCATTAAAGTTGGTAGTAGCAAGAAAAGAGGCCCACACACAATAGGCTTTATGTAATTCCACATCAATAATAATAGTATGAGACTATTAGCCGGTCACCGACCTTTCACATTTTCCACTTTTTTGTCATCAAATCCTTCTAATGCATACCTCACATTGCTCTCACTTTGCCAATCCTCAAACCAACCCTTTTCCCTTTTATGTCATTTCTATACAAACTCACATACCCACATAAACAACACATGCATTTCACTATCAATAACAACTTCTACTCTAAGAACCCAAAATTTATAACTATAAAATTTGTTTACAAGCATCAAATTTTTATTTTCGTATTTTCATTATAATAATTAATATTATAGATAATTATTTACTATAAATTATTTAAATTTGATTGAATAATTCATATTTTAATTGTATGTTTCAAATTGAGATATACAATTAAGATGATAGTTGTTTGATTTTGAGGAGATATATGATCAACAACTATAATAAATTCGAAAAATATAATTGATGGTGATTTTCTATCAATTTCATAACAAAAATAAAATACAACACTAAAAAGGGTCTTAGGATGTATCAATTTAACTAAACAATATTAAAAAGATAACACAAATATAAAAACCTTCATGTTATTACGACCAATGTGATTAATTATAAAAAAACACTACACAAACTCACAGTTTTTAAAAATAAATAACGAGGAAAATGCCTTAAAAAGTTGAAACCCGTATGTTCTCATACTACGCCACGTTTTACATTACTTAAAACTCTTTTAAATTCAAGATAAAATAAATAAACAAATAAATAACTCTTTTAAATTCCGCACTGCCGTTATTTTCTTTCAGTGTCTTTTAAATTTAAACGACTCACCTCAAATTCTTCAAAATACATTTATGCAAACAATTTGTCTCTACATTATGAAATGATGCATCTAGATTTTATAATCACTCAAATATGTAATTTTTATTTTGTCTTTAAATCCTAAGGCCTCTATTGAGGTGGCTTTTCATAGTTTTGATACATTTGTAACAATTATAACCAAATAAAATATTAAATATATAAAAAAAATGACTCATATAATTAATATTTTAAAATATTAAGTCATAATAAATATTAAACTTTTTTGTTAAAATTGTTACAATCAAATAAGTGAATTAATTTAAATATAATAAAAACTAAAATTCAACTGAAAATTATAATTCAAAGTCATAGTTTAATTTGATGGAATGGATAAGTCTCTTTAATCGGACTCTCCAACAAACAATGCCCGTAGATTAAAATAATAGTATTAGATTTATAGTAGTTAAACACACAATTAAAGTCTTAAATGTTTCATCTTAATTAAACGACATATAATATACAAGATTATCAAAACAAGAAAATACAAATGAAGACGATTGTGTCTAATTAATACACGTGTCTTCTTTCTCTCCGGAAGAACACTCAACCATGCCATATACATTTCAAGAAACTGTTTCTTGTGGACTATGATTTGGATTCCTCTACTAGAAGAAAAAAAAAAAAAACTTTTCACCATCTCGCTTATAAGATCTCACATATTTTCAAAAGTGTACATGTGAGCAATACAATATTAATATTTTTTTTTAATATATTGATCCAAATTCATGTTAGATGGTGAAAAAGCTTTTCCAAAAAATAACACAAACTTCTTCCCTCTAAATGATTTGTAAAAAAGACATGGTTAGTGTTCCACTTTCACCCTTTCTGTGTCTTTTTTGTTTCTTTCACTATGTTTCATCATTGATGAGGTACCACTAAACCAATTATTTACCTTGAAACCATCTAAAACCAAAGTAATTAAATTACATCGAAATAAATCCCCACCTATACAAATCTACAGTAGTACCTTCTCATAGGACCACTAAGCAAAAACATAAATTTCTTGACCAAAAATTTCAACAAAACGACAGCTGAAGAAACACGCTAAATAAAGTAAATGAGTTACAACAGCATTAGCAAAAAAAATAAAGTCGATAACTATTAAATTAATTAAAGTAATCATTAATTTAAAATATAAAATAACATAAAATAATAATTTTAATTAAAAATAAATTTTATTAATTATTACTTAAAATAATTTAAAAGTAGTAATTAATTTAAAAGTTATCAATCCAATATATATTTTTACATTTTTATCTATTTTATTAATTTTAAATTAAAATGAATAAATAAATTATTTTAAATTATTAATAAATAATATTAAAATGATCATCAATAAGTTATTTTAAATTACTAACTTTAAATTTTATTCATTAAAGT
>JBBPBS010001075.1:4600219-4691885 GCA_037974835.1 Cicer judaicum | reverse complement strand
TTAAAATAATAATAAAAAATTATTTATATTTCTTTAAACAGACTGATCTAATAGACTTAGATTTTTTTTATTTGATATGTAATTTGATATTTTTAATTAAATAATTTTTTTTTTGAAATTTTGATTTTATTTAATAAAAAACTTTGACATTTAATATTGTTCAGTGTGATGTATTTTCATCTCTACCGTCCATGAACGTTTCATTTGTATCATTTTGGAAAAACAAAACATCGTCTCAAAATAAATTCTATTTTTAATTTTAAGTGTAATATTAAATTTTCTTTTTAATTGTTCAATTTAATTAATACTATGTATAATTGTACATTACTCATATATAATCTTTATGATTATGAAATATATATCAATAATTAATAATAATAATAATAATTTGATAAAATTATTATGCTATTTATTTACAGTCATTTTTTAAGTTTAAAATAAACCAAAGTAACTATCATTGTGACATAAAAGAAGTGATTTTTTTAATGATGTAATGATAAAACTAACGCACACTAAATATAAATAGATTTGACAATAAACCAAGCCGCACATATAATTAATAAGAATAATTTATAGTATAATTACAACTAATTTTACTTAAAAAATAGAAATATTTTTATAGACCAGTATTTTGTCTAAAAAAATTATTTATCTAAAAAATTAATATTAAAAATCAAAGATTTAAAAATTTTAATTTTTGAATTACATATTTGAACTATTGAATTTGACCTAATTGTTTACGAATTTGAATCAAATAAAATTTAAATTAAAAAAAATTCTATAGAAAATTTGATAACCTTAATTGAAACCAACTTATCTAAAAAAGAATATCACAGAAAAAAACATAAAAATAAAAATTTAATTAGAAAGACTTAAAAAAAAGAATGAAAATATTATTAAAAAAAGTTTTTACAGTTCATGTGTGAGGTGTATGTAGTGTGGGGTTGGAAGGAATAGAGGTTTTTTGTTGCCGTTAGTGATAAGCACGCCTGGCACTTCATCATTCTTCCCTCCCTTTCTCTCACTTCAACACTTTTCTACTAATATTCCTTTCTCTCTCTAAAAATTCTTCCTCCTCTTCACTCCCCACCACTTTCCTCTTCTCTCTCTCTCCCTCTCTCTCTCTTCTTCGCCTCCGATTTTCGCCAACTTTTTCCCTCTCATTGGATCTGTTACTTCCTATTCACTTCGATTCTTCAATTTTATTTATTATTTATTTTTTTACTTTAAATTTTCGATTCCGATTTTTTTTCTTCAGCTCGAGGTGGTTGTTGTGTACTTCTATTGTTCTTCGTTTCTCGAATTTTCTCTTTTTGTTTTTTTGTTGCCGATTTCGATACAGTCAAAGTTGATTACTGCTGTTTCTGCTTCTTTTCCAGGTATGAATCAATGAAGAGAGCTTTAATCGCTTTTTTTTTTAAAGTGTTTTTTTCATTTTTGTTCATGAAGCGGTGTAGATTTAGGTTGAATTTCGAAGATGTTTTGATTTAGCTTGAATTTCGATCTGGTTCCTGATTGATTTGGTATTTGATTGAATTTAGTTGACTTGAATTGAACATTGGTTTTTTTCTTCTTGTTTTTCGGATGTTGAAATTTGAAGGACTAGTTTAATTTTAATTTTATATCATTTTTTTAATTTATTTTTGTTGTTGAAAAACTAGATGTTGATGTATGTGACTTTGGAAAATGGAACATGATTGGCATGTTTTGTTTGGATTTCGAGATCAAGTGTGTCAAGTCTTGTGGCTTATCATGTGATGTGTATATTGCGTGCATACGTGTCAGTTGCCTAGGTGTATGGTTAGCTCCATTGATTGTATTCTTCGATGATGTATATTTGCAAAAGGGCAATTCTGTCAAATATTTGAGCGTTTTATTACATGTGGAATAGTGGATGCGTTGGGGTGTGTTATTGCGTGGAGAAATTCTCGTGATTTTAGATTTCTTTTACTTGTTTGCCATTGCACAGATTTCTTCGGGTGTTTGTTGGACGGTTGTCAATAATGGTTTTATTTAAATCTAATCTTGATCATAGCTGTGCTACATTGGAGGGTTAATATTGACCAATATTTGTTTTACTAATTTGATATTATTAGGCAATTTAGGGAAACCTTGCAAGAGCTTGTTTTACTTTATCTTGTGACTTCGATATTTATATCAGTGTTTAAATGAACTTATAAACTTAACTTATGATATGTCCCTGAACTATTTTAGCTTATTTCAATAAGCTCCCCATAATAGATTATGAATAAGTGATTAGTTAAGCTCCGTATAATAGCTCATTGAGTAAGTGTTTACAAGTTGATTACCCAAATACACCCTTTTTCTAGAATAATATAATTCTAGCAATTGATAGGCTTACTTTCCAATGGCAACTCTACTTGCATAAGTGACATTCTGCACAGGGAAGTGCAAGGTCTTTGTTGCATGCTAATGTGAGGATGTGTATATGTTTGTTTGTTTGTTTGCTTTCTTCATGTACTAGTACTGTCCAGCTTAAACTTATGTCAAATGGTGGCTACCAAAAATATCTAGCTCTTAGTAGGTATATAGAACAGAGACAGATTGATTGACAAAAGATGCAATTTTCTTTTTGGGTTCTTGGTTCATGTTATGTTTTAATCCAACCAACTTCAGGGACAAGGCTTGTGTGGTGATTACTCAAAATGCATGCTATTTGTGTATTCAATGTTGTTGGACAGCAACGAGCGAGTCTGTAGTCGCTGATAATGACATGCTTAGGAGTTTATTTTTATTCTTAGTTGCAACTTGGAATATTGATACATCTGTCTTAACTTGAGGAGCATCAATTTAGGTTATTAAGTTCTTAATGTACTAAAAATTCCTAATGCCAGATTAGGAGATATCTCTAGAGTTGAAAATTGAAAAGGTTATACAAGTGTTTGTAAAGAGCTGAAAATAACTGGTTGGATTTTCAGTTAGTAGTGAACTTCACTGTACCTCAGTAAACATGAATTCATATGTTTGTTGATTGAAACTATTTGTGGAAGCATTTGCATTTCATTTTCAGCTTTTATTTTTGCAGCTTCAGTAAAATTTGATCTTGCTTTTCTATTAATTCATTATATTTATATTATTTATGGTTTCCTTTCAGGATATTATTTGCTATATTTAAGCTAGGTTGTGAAGGACCAAATAGTAGAATAATATTATGGCTGTTTCCATGAGAGATTTGGATCCAGCTTTCCAGGGAGCTGGACAAAAGGCGTATCCTGCATCTAATTAACATATTGCACTGTTTATTACTTATCAGATTTTCGACTTTTACAAGATTCGTTCTAAGTTTCCTCCTCAATTGGCTCTATTCAATGCATAATTTAATTTTATGCTTTAATCTTATGCATTATTCTCCTTAACCATAAATAGTGGACTTGAAATATGGCGTATTGAGAACTTTAATCCAATACCTGTCCCAAAGTCCTCTTATGGCAAATTTTTCACAGGGGATTCCTATGTGATTTTAAAGGTAAACCATGTTTTCCAAGTGATTAGTCATTCTTTTTATAATTGTATTGCATAGACATAGTAAATTTGAAACAGTTGATGTTTTTGAAACTATTGCTGTTCTCAGCATGAAAAAAATCACAACATTGGTATGTAATGACTTGTGAAATTGATTTCAGTCTTCATTTTTCTTTGGCAAACATTCAGTTTGTAACTTCTGTACATTTTTCAGTTTGTTACAGAGTGCGTCCTTAGTTTAAATTGATGATAACTGTATCTTTACAAAATATTTTATCCTCTCTTAATCATATATATGAACATGAGTTTAGCTAAAGGACCTTGTTATTGTCTTTTCATTTATGTTCATTTTTCTAAGGACAACATTCATTATGGAACTTCTATAATGAGTTTAAATTGATGATAACTGTATAATTACAAAATATTTTATCCTCTCTTAATCATATATATGAACATGGGTTTAGCTAAAGGACCTTGTTATTGTCTTCTCATTTATGTTCATTTTTCTAAGGACAACATTCATTATGGAACTTCTATACATTTATCGGTTATGGTACAAAATGTTTCCTCAGGTTAAAAGAATGACGTATGTATTTATAAAATTATAAGGTACATTATTTTTTGTTAACCACATGTGGGCACGACGTAAGCTATAGAACATTGTTGGCTTCTTTCCCATGTGCTTTGGTTCCCCTTACCGAGAAAGATAGTTTGTGAGGTCTTTGATACACGTGTCATATATTCATCAGTGTCCCTTATTTTGGCAAGATTCACATTATTCTCTTGTTTCCTTTTGATTTTTGGCCATAACTACTAACTTGGTCGTTTTTTCTTTCTATGCTGCTTGTGCATAATGCATCATACATGATGCATGATTTTTTCTACTATGAATATATTTCATTTGTAATTGTTTTTTTTGTAGACAACTGCATCAAAAAGTGGTGCTCTGCGTCATGACATCCATTACTGGATTGGTAAACACACCAGTCAGGTAAAGTTATTATTATTTTCAGTATTAACTTAGTGATATATTTGTAGGTTTTTCTTATAAGTTTATTTCCTCGTTGTTATGGTTTGACATTAAACAGAATGATTGTACTTTTCAAACAGGATGAAGCTGGTGCTGCAGCCATCAAGACAGTTGAGCTGGATGCAGCTCTTGGAGGACGTGCTGTTCAGTATCGGGAAGTACAGGGCCATGAAACCGAAAAGTTCCTGTCTTATTTCAAACCTTGTATTATACCTCAAGAAGGTGGAGTTGCTTCCGGTTTTAAACATGCGGAGGCTGAAAAACATAAGACACGGTTGTTTGTATGCAGAGGGAAACATGTTGTACATGTCAAAGAGGCAAGTTTAACAATTTTCCTCTGCCACTGAGATTTGAGTATATATATCGTTGATCCCAGTGGATCAGGCACACACATACGAAAACATTGTTTCTGCTTGCTGAGTACCACTTGTTTTTGTTATAGGTTCCTTTTGCTCGATCTTCACTCAACCATGATGATATATTTGTTCTTGACACTGAGTCAAAAGTCTTCCAATTTAATGGTTCCAATTCATCTATTCAAGAAAGAGCTAAAGCTTTGGAAGTTGTACAGTATATTAAGGATACCTACCATGAGGGGAAATGTGAGGTAGCCGCTATTGGTAAGTCTACAAGTATATTTTTAAGTTTGAAAGGGGATTCCTGATTTTTATGAATTGAATGTCTTCTTGAACTTCCAAGCAGAGGATGGAAAGTTAATGGCTGATCCTGAAACTGGTGAATTCTGGGGTTTCTTTGGTGGATTTGCTCCTCTTCCACGAAAAGCAGCCACTGATGATGATAAGTCTGCTGATTCTCGCCCTCCAAAACTGCTTTGGTATAATGTTATTTTAGTCTTTCCCTCTTGTATTTCTGTTTCTGGTTGCATTACCAATGTATTCCATTCTTTCTGGCTGCATTACCAATACATTACGAATAATTGCTGAAGTTCATTTGGTGTATTAAAATGTTGGATTTTGTATTGCTCTAATTATCGTGAAATTATCAATTTTGCAGTGTTGAGAAAGGACAGGCTGATCCTGTTGAGACTGATTCTTTAAAAAGGGAGCTTCTATACACAAATAAATGTTATATTCTGGATTGTGGGTTGGAAATGTTTGTTTGGATGGGAAGAAACACCTCTCTTGATGAAAGAAAAAGTGCAAGTGGAGTTGCTGATGTAACACCTCGTTTCCTTTTGCATCCTTTAGCATTTTGCTATAAGTTTGAATTACGCTTCATGTTTTATTTACTGTTAATTTTCTGTGGACCAAATAACAGGAGTTAGTCAGTGGCATCGATAAACTTAAACCCCAAATAATTCGTGTAATTGAAGGATTTGAAACAGTGTTGTTTAAGTCCAAGTTTGATTCTTGGCCTCAGACCCCTGATGTAACTGTTTCTGAAGATGGACGTGGCAAGGTAGCAGGCAAGTGTTTATTATTTATGGCAGTTATCTTGACCTGAATAGATTTTTCTAACATTGCATTTTTGTCTGTAGTCATTATGTCATCTCAATTTTTTTCTCTTGTTTTTGACTTTTTACTTTGTAGCACTTTTGAAACGTCAAGGAGTGAATGTTAAGGGTCTGTTGAAAGCTGATGCAGTAAAAGAAGAACCTCAACCGTACATCGATTGCACAGGACATTTGCAGGTACTCTGCTAGTTGCAAATCATCCATTAAGACCGATCTTTCTTGACACAATTTGGTCTACTTTTGTCAATTTTCTTATTGGTTTTGTATCCTGTGTAGTTGATATCTTCCAATATTTTAGAACCCTTTAATCTCTTGCTATCTCCATACTTGACACAATTTAGGATTTAGGACAAGTTCTGTGAGTGAATGGGCTGCTAGGAAACTTAAAGCCAGCTGTTTAATGGTGCAACTGATGATCTGAAATCTGGAAACTTTATACCAGGAGATTAAAATGGCCTTGAAGGTTTGCAGATTTGGCCCGTTAATTATGCTGAAATTGTGTCATTTACGCGCAGTCAGTGATTGCCAGACCTTGGGGGGGTGGGGGGGAGGGGTTAATTTTGCTGGTCTTTCAGTTGTATACTTGGCAGAGAAACCCGTCCCTGTTTAGTCATACCTGAATTTTCTGCTTTAGGAGGTTCTATCCTCATGTACCACTTTTCCTTTTCATTTAATATGCAGTAATATTAAGTCGTTTATTTCCAAGTCATTTGATCTGTACGATTATCATGTCTGTAAATTGTAATTATAACCTTATACCGTGGTTAATAAATATTTTGGACATTTTCCTTTTGCTTTGCTGTCTTAAAAGAATTCACTTTACGTTGTTTGGATTTCAAGTTTCAATAAAAAAACATGTTATTTACATCAAAGGTACATTTTAAACTACATTGCGATTGAATCAAGTTTCCAACTGTGGTGTTATATGCATGGTTTCAGTTGATATATTGCTTGTTATTTTGTGTTGCTTTGCAGTCCTTTTGATAATTTGTATTCCATGATAATTCAGAAGGTATCCTTTATTTGGGTTGACCTGTTGTGGTTTGGTGTTGTTCAATCCCAACATTTCTCTATTAATTCTTAACAGCAGTCTTACTCTAACTGTACAGGTTTGGCGCGTGAATGGCCAAGAAAAGATTCTTCTTCCAGCTTCTGATCAGTCAAAATTTTACAGTGGAGATTGCTTCATCTTTCAGTATTCATATCCTGGAGAAGATAAGGATGATTGTCTCATTGGAACGTGGATAGGAAAGAATAGTGTTGAGGTGAAAGATTTTGAGTTCAATTATACTTCTAGTCACGCATGATTTGAATGAATATCAAAATAGAGACAATCTGAAAGCGTAATGTTCACATCTAGCTGAAAAATATTAGTGGTTGTATCTGTTACTCCTTGTAAGGTTTGGTTGGGAATTTCTTACTAGTTTCCTGTAGTTTGAAAACTATAATTGAGTCCCTATTGTTTTGTTTAGTTTGTTTTTCAGATTGAGTCATCATAGGGACGTAATGGAGTATTGGATTCAGGAATCTTATCGAAATAGTTTTTGAAACTACACGGGTTTATAGTTTTTTAACTAGAGGAACTATCAGAGATGTAAACAGCTTAATTTTTTAGGAGAGTTGGTGTTGACAGGGACCTATTAAAAATATTCCCAAAATGTATAGGGACCTAGGGATAATTAAATGTTAGCCAATTGTATCCCGAAGTATTGCACTATACTTGGCACTGGAAATTTTCTGGGACTAGAAAGGATTAAATATATGCATAACAGAATATATTTCAGTCTTGCAATAAATTTGTGTTCGAAGTACTGTGAATCTATTGCCTGTATTGCTCACTTGACTTAAATTGAAAATAGGAAGAAAGAGCTTCAGCTAATTCACTGGCTAGCAAAATCGTTGAGTCAATGAAGTTTCTGGCTTCCCTGGTAATTTTTTCAGGAAATGGTGTTTGTCTTTTTGTTAAAGTATGGTTATGCTTATTTCTTATCTTTTTACTGATATGCATCTGTAATTGACTGACTGTAGGCTCGTATTTATGAAGGCAATGAACCAATTCAATTTCATTCTATTCTACAAACCATCATTGTTTTTAAGGTTTGTGGGATGCTGATATTCTGGAAGCTCACGCCCCATCTATTACCGGCTAAGTAACTTTTTCTTATTCATTTCAATCAGGGCGGTCTTAGTGATGGATACAAGACTAACATTGCGGAAAAGGAAATTCCAGATGAGAGATACAATGAGGATGGTGTTGCATTATTTCGCATCCAGGGCTCTGGACCAGAGAATATGCAAGCTATACAAGTTGAATCAGTATGCCCCATTTCCCTTTGTAGTGGTCATTTGTCTATCCACTTTGTTTTATTCGGCGCAAACCTTTTGAATTTACTGGTTTTGTTTATGTAATCAAATTTTCTATTCATGTTTGACAACCAGGTTGCGTCTTCCTTGAATTCCTCTTATTGTTACATACTTCACAATGGGCCTGCTGTCTTTACTTGGTCTGGAAGCAATACAAGTGCAGAAGACCAGGAACTTGTAGAGAGGATGCTGGATTTGATAAAGGTCTGATGTCTTGATTAGGATATAGTGAGAAAAATTTAATGGGTCTAAGCTAAGACCAAGAAGTTAGCATTTAGTTTTTTGGTCAAATAAATGTGTTGGTCAAGCAGCTAGGTGGGGGTGAAGTTTTATACACTTCCATGTTGAAAATGGTTAAGTATACCATTATTATCATTTTTACCAGTCAATCACACTAGGACTGCCTCTGTTGTCGTAGGGGTTCTGGGTTTGATGCTATTCAGTGGCATGTCCCATAATCTCTATATCTAGGACAGGGAGTTGCACTGATGTGAAAAAAGACCTGTAATATTAATCGATTCATAAATGCAAAATTAATGTGTTAGAAGACATCAATTTCTACTTTTTAAACTTTCAAATGTCCAAAGAGATTTCTATCAAATATATTTCTGGTTTTCACTTGCTTGGAAAATTTCTGCAGCCAAATTTACAAACCAAACCACAAAGGGAAGGGACAGAATCTGAACAATTTTGGGATTTGTTGGGAGGAAAGTCGGAATATCCCAGTCAAAAGATTACTAGGGAGGCTGAAAGTGATCCTCACCTATTTTGTTGCAACTTCTCAAAAGGTAAGGGATCATTTTTCTTGTTTGCTGGATATTTACGGACCCCCCTTCCCCTTTTGAAGGCAAATAGCTGACTTGCTTGTGATGGTTTTCTTCTGCCGCCTAATTGAACAATGAGCAGGAAATTTGAAGGTTAGTATACCCACTGATCTGATCTGATATGTTAGCTCTGGTAACATTATACTTAATTTTGGGACTTGTGGAAATGCAATGGTATGAATGTGTGTTAAAGTAGGCCTTGTCTCATGACTTTCAATAATATTTCATTTATAGTATGTTAAGTTACTTGTCATAAAGAAAGGCTTAATGATACTGGTGGAAAACATATTAAATGGGTAATGTTATGCTACAAAATAGGAATGAAATACAGTTTCCCAGAACACATTCTCCAACATCATTGGTACTACTGTTTGAAGCTGGAAAATGATAGGTTCTGGTATTAACAATGGCATCAGTATGAAAAGCTGGGAGTATTCTCCAGTTAATAGTATGAACAGGAGATGAAAATAGAGGCAGGTGCGGGAAAAACAGAACAAACATCGTAACAGTGAGCTATCTTTGCTCCAAGGCCTAAGCCACCTGGAAATTCCTTGCTAGTTATCTCTCATCCCCCCTAATATTAGGTGTTCATTAAGTTATTTATAATGGTATTAAGTATGTGCTTAGATAATAAGATTATTCAAATAGTTGCTTTCTGAAAGATTACTGAAATTGACCAAAGAGGTTATTCAAATCAAGCTTAAAGCTAATCGTGTGAGAGCAGCAAAAGAGAACAAAATACAGCTAACCTGATTAATGGCCATCACATCATAGCTTCTTTTAAAGACTTAATTTTGGTGAAAAATGCTGATAGATAAGTCTGACCAATGTGATATGGATCACTGTTTTTATACCTCAGTTTACTAAGGGGACATGTATAAAATTTTAAGGGTGAATTTACTCAGTCCTGTGTCTTACACTGCTTATGACAATGTGAATACTTGGATTTAGGGTTTAGGATCACTGTTTTTATACCTCAGTTTACTAAGGGGACATGTATAAAATTTTAAGGGTGAATTTAATCAGTCCTGTGTCTTCTTACACTGCTTGTGACAATGTGAATACTTGGATTTATTTCTGCGGCAATGCATTAATGTAGAACAATTTTTTCAGGTGACAGAGATATACAACTTCTCCCAGGATGATTTAATGACAGAAGACATTTTCATCTTGGATTGTTACTCAGAAATCTTTGTCTGGGTTGGCCAGCAGGTTGACCCCAAGAGTAGAATGCAGGCTCTAACTATTGGTGAGGTAAAACTGGTTTTGCTACTAGCATAACTTAGTGGCTACTCTTTCGAAGACTCCATGATATCTTTTGTTAATTTAATGCTTGTGTTCTATAACATCCCTGTATTATTATGAAACCAGAATATTTTAATTTTATCATTATCATTTTGAATTTAACATCTATTATGTTCTAGATTTGGCTGTGGATTTATGAACTCATTATTTTGAATTGAACAGAAATTTCTCGAGCATGATTTTCTTCTGGAAAAATTATCTCGTGTGGCTCCAATATATGTTGTCATGGAAGGGAGTGAGCCACCGTTTTTCACTCGCTTTTTTAATTGGGAGTCGGCGAAATCTGCAGTAAGCTTATCAGCATAATGGCATAATCATGTGACTTTTAACATCCTGATATTGACAATTCCTTTTTAACTTTGCAGATGTTGGGCGACTCATTTCAACGGAAGCTTAAAATCGTGAAAAATGGGGGTACTACACCACTGGATGTAAGTCATTTCATTTTCTTCGCTTCCTTTACAATCTCTAATGAAATGTTCCCTTTATTTTTTCTAAATATTAATGGGACCCAATATTCATTCAAATTCAAGTTTTCAATATTTACCCCCCTTGTTAGCAGTTTGGTGAGTGAAATGAGACTTCTGTTTATAAGGATTATTCTTAACCCTATTTTAATGGAATTAATTGTAGGTACAGTTTGCGTTTAAAATTTTAAATTAAGGATTCAGGATAATTGACAAATAATTTAGCTGTCTGGATAAATGTTTAAACTGACTGCGAAATAGTTTCAGATTTTTGCATATTTAGTGACTGTTAATAGATAGACACTGAAGTGTGACATTAACATTCTGATGGCTCCCCTGAAAATCTAAAACTGAAAATAAATTATATCAGGGAAATAAAACTACTTTTATGCTATTGCTTATTACTTAATCTTATTTATAGCTTCAAGAAACCTGTAATACACTTGTGCTTTCTAAATGCTGTTAATAAATTTGTTTGTCCAACCCTTCAACATCAATATCACTGCCAAGTTTTGATGACCTGTGCTAATTGAACTAGGAGCTCTTTTAGCAAAGACAAATTTGTATTACTATTGAATCCAAAGATGTGCTCTTGCTTGCCGATTCTTGATAGAGAGCAGATATAATTCACTTCATCTTTTAAATTTCTCTGCTTTGCTTGTCTCGATATATTTTATTTTCTTTGCCTTTATCTGTTTTGTTGTTGAAATATGATATACATTATCAGAAACCAAAACGGCGAACACCGACATATGGAGGAAGGTCTAGTAGTGTGCCTGATAAATCCCAGCGTTCTTCCCGTAGCATGTCTGTTAGTCCTGATCGTGTTCGTGTGAGGGGTAGGTCCCCAGCCTTTAATGCACTAGCAGCTACTTTTGAGAGCGCCAATGCTAGGAATCTTTCAACTCCACCTCCAGTAATTAGAAAGCTGTATCCTAAATCTACGACACCAGATTCTGCAATACTAGCATCAAAATCTAAATCCATAGCTGCACTTGGTTCTGCTTTTGAACGACCACCTTCTGCAAGAGAAAGTATTATGCCTCGGTCAGTTAAAGGTAAAAAATTGATGAAATAATTGCACACCCCCTCCCCCCTCTCTTGCCTCCCTATTTTGAGTAATACTTTTTTGCTTTGCGTAATATAATTCACTTTGTTGCAACGTGCTTTCTGTTCTTGGTTATAATGTGAAGTGAGTCCAGTCACCCCAAAATCAAACCCTGAGAAAAATGACAAGGAGAATTCTGTGAGCAGCAGAGTGGAATCTCTTACAATAGAGGAAGATGTAAAAGAAGGTGAAGCTGAAGATGAGGAAGGTCTCATTTTTCACCCATACGAACGCCTTAAAATAACATCTACAGATCCTGTGCCAGGCATTGATGTAACTAAACGAGAGGTAAATTGGTTCTAGTCTTGCTATAATATCATCATCTCTACTTCATTTTCATATTTATGTTTTTTTACCCATTCTTTCGAAATTGTAGTTAGGATTTCTTTCGTTTAGTTTTGATTTGTTTGATCTTGATTCATGCAGACTTATCTATCATCGGCTGAGTTCAAAGAGAAATTTGGGATGTCCAAGGATGCTTTCTACAAGTTGCCCAAATGGAAACAAAACAAACTCAAAATGGCTATTCAGTTATTCTGAGTCTTTAACTTACTGCAGTTTAGGTTGCAGGTATAAGAATAAATTTTTCTCACAAGTTTTATATTATTCTTCCTTGACGTTCATGTATTTACTTTTTCTAGTTGTTCGTGTTAAAACCAGGAAGCTTCTCTGTTTTGCAGTAAGGAACTGGACATAATATGGATGAAAAAGGGACAGCATCAGTGTTTTTTTTAGCATAACTGCGTCTGCTCCCAGGAAACTTTTCATGAAGAGAAACTAGAGATTTTCCACCTCTCTCCTTCTCTTTGCACTGGTTTGAACGTTTAGGTTTTTTCTTTGTTGAGTTAGCTGCGTGGCATTAATTTTATAGGCAAAAAGGTTGTTTGTGAGCTTGGTTTTTGAAAAGAAAAAAAAAACTTTTGGATTTCAAATTTCATGTTACTTCTTCATTTCATTTTATTTTTTAATTTAATTTAAAATTGTTTTGGTCAAGCAATTGGGGTTGCAAATGCGGTCTATTTAGGTTGTATTGATATTTTGAGGATAAAGTGTGTATATTACTAGTGTAAAAACCAGTCAGCTTCGATACTATTTGTTTTGGAAATAAAGTGTGATTCTTTGTTGTTCTCTGCGCAATTTCCGACCACGTCATTGAAAAGAGCAAAAAGGGTTAGGCCAGACAACTCTGTTTTGTCCGAAAACTGATTTTTTTTTTTTTAATTAAAAATTGACACCCTATACCAACACCTTATGTTTATTCATGTGCTAAGTGCCTACTGACTCATAAGTAGTACTATTTCTCTCTAAGAGAAAACACGAATTAGACGTGATTTCATATTTTAGGTTTTAGGTTCTAACTGCTTGAATGCTTTGCATATCTTAGTAAATGAGAACTCATTAAATCCTTTTTCAAGTGAAACAACCTACCATAAACCAATTGGCTGTCATAGTTACAAAAGTTTTTCACGCAATACCAACAATGTGACCAATTGGCTGTCATAGTTACAAAAGTTTTTGACGGAATACCAACAATGTGATTGGAATATCACTTTTAGACATGGCAAATCTACCATGCAAATTAATTATGCAATTGTTGGTATTTGTCTTCTAGATTTTTGACGGTGAGGGCAGATCATTTGATATAAGGTTTTGATAATTGGTTTAAAAGAATACTACAAGAATTCTTCAGAGATTGGGCAACAAAATTTAAGAGACACATTAACTTTCTACCTATGATTCATAATAATTTCCATAATATATGTGAAAAAACAAAATATGTTTATATAGAGACTGATAGAGCAATCTGATTTCCATTTCATACAAAAAGAAAAAGACTAAGGAAATAATTTTTTTTGTAATAGTGCGGTTTACTCTCTTTGTAATAAAATACAAGTCAATTTTGACACATTTAAGTTTTTTTTACTCAATTTGGTACATCTAAGTTAAATCAAATATAAGCAAAAATTGACTATTTTCATCTATTTAATGATAGTATCAATGTCCAACTTTTTCAAATTAAAGATACATTTTTTTTTGCAAATAATGATAAAAGGTAATTTAGATAATAAGTTGAACTTCTAAATGAAATAACAAAACTTAATTACAAAGGTACGAAGGTATTGTATTACTTCTAATGTTGATCTTTAATGATCTTGAGAAGAAATGTTTGCAATTTGACAAACTACCAACAGAAAGGCTCAATTCAGCTCACTGAAAGGCCCAATACAGGAACAAAATAAAAACAAAAAAGCCCAATAAAAAATAACTAATCCCTAACTATCTTTTATGTTATCTAACGGATCAAACTTAAACTATATGTGATAATCTTAATACTAATCCTATGCCGTTATGTCATGCTGCTCATCTTATGATGTCATGTTCAAAAGCTACACGTCGATGTGGGTGATTGTCTCTTCAATTTGGAGCTGATATTTGTCTTGGTCCTATAGTTAGGAAGAGGAATTTAGCTAATCTTGTATTGATCGATGATGGAATTTCTATTTTGGATCTTTTTCTGGGAGGAAGGTGCTACATGTAACTTTTGACACAACTTGTTTTAATTTATTGTATTTTAAAAAAAAAAAAATTATTAATAATAAAACAAGACCGTTACAAAAGTAAAAAGAAGAAAAAAATAGATCACATCCAAACAAAATCTAAGTCTTATATTTCAACAATAAAATTTTTATTCACACATGGTAAAAAATAAATATATTAGTAAATTTAGATTGAAACTCAAGTTATTGAATAACTTACTGCGATTAGAAAACCAACAACACTACACTAACACAATGAACAACACAACTTAACATGTGTTTAGCCATAAATCCAATTAATTAACATAACTTATATATTTTATTTTATTTTTTATTTTTGATGTGATATATATATATATATGTATATATATATATATGTATATATATATATATATATATTAGTATTGATGTATAGTTAAAATTTAGTTTTTGAATTATGTTTGAGAATTTATTGTTAGTTTAATTAATTTAAGTAATTTGTTGTATTTATAGATATATTTTAAGTATTAGATGATATGTTGTGATATATTTTTTAGATATTTAAGTATTTAAATTTAATTATACTTTTTTAAAATTTCTGTATCATCCGCAAATCCAATTCGCTCATAATTGGATTAGTTGAATTCGAGTTTGATAAAAAAATCACGAGTTGAGAATTCAACACTACTCAAATAAAATTGATCAATTTAAATATTGAATTTAACCACAAACGAGTTAATTCAATCTATGTACATCCCTCTCTTTTAATAGATATTTGGACATTAATTCTTCATATTATTTGAGTTTAAGATAATTTAACCTCTTTCGTCGTATCTAGTTTATATATATATTTATAAATTTATTTTTTCATAATTTTTTTATCACCTTGGTAATAATATATTTTTCATCATATTTTCTCAAATTTATTTACATTTTTTACAAAAAGGATCCCACAAAATAGGTTGCTACTAGGAAAATATGAATAAACACAACAGGAAACTTAATCAAGTTAAACTAAACAAAAACAAGGAATTTTTTTATAAATTAAATTAATACATACTTTTAATGTAAAAAGTTTTATATAATTAAAAAATTGTAATAATTCATATAAATAATTTTGTAAATAATTGTATTAAAAGTTAAATATCATTAATAGATTAAAAAAATTATAAATAATTTTTACATGTGTATATATTAAATGCAACTTTAATTGTGCGTTAATGTTTCCCAGTAAGAACCTAGACTAAATATTTAATTAATTAAAAATAAAATAAAAATAAAAGATTTTAAAGATACCGTGCTAGTTGCAAAGAGATTGATTGAACGGTTCTCGCATTCAATTGACATGCAAGTTTTAGTTTTTACACAATATCTTGTGATTAGATGCTTATAGTGTCAACATTGATATTAGTTTGCTACGAGATTCACCATAGTTCTTGAAAGTTTATTTTCTTTTAAATATATTAAAAATAAATATATTTAAGAAACATTCTAAACACAAAAAAACTTAGAGTAAGAGTAAAAGAAATTTTATAATGTTTCTAATGCATGATCGAAACAAAGCAAAAATACAAATTAAACAATCTAAATAAAAAGTAAAACAATTAACCATAAGCGATACCAATACACTATAAGGATTGAGAGCACAATTAGTTATACCCATAACAAAATTCTTTTACATGCAATTTGATCAACCTCCATGTTAAAAGTTTGATTTTCTCAAGAATAATATTTGCATTCACAACACACGAACGAAAAATAGTCTCATTTCTTGATTTTCAAATTGTCCACATCACCACAAACTAAACTAAATTAATTATTTGACGCGTTACACGACTGTATGAAAAAATGCTATCAAATTGGTTAGCGTGGTTGATTGCATCCTTATGAAATACACCAACTAATCCAAACCAATTCAAAACATCATACCACACGGATCCAAAAAGAAGAAACACAAAGAACAAATGACCGACTATTTCAATTTCCCCACAACCTACTACACATTATTGATCTTCCACAAAAATGATTCATCGATGGAACAAATTTTCCTTTGTAGGCAACCTATCTTGAAACAACCTCCACACAAATAATGATACTTTTGTTTGGACAAAAATATGCCACACTAGGTCTTGAAATGGAGGTGAGTTGACATTAGCGACAAACTCCTCCTGTAGTACATAATATGTCTCATTTACCGAATAAAATCCTACACTGCTCCACTAATTCCTCCTCCTACGCAATCAACCACCCCCATCATCTCCACCTTTGAATACCCTCATGTCGCAATATCTCTAACATAATTTCTACATTTTCCTCTTGTTGCAAAGACAAATTAAACAACCTACTAAATTTCTCTTGCAAGACCCCACCAGCCAACCATGGATCCTTCCAAAACAAAGTTTTACTTTCATTCCCAATAAT
Organism: Cicer judaicum; assembly: GCA_037974835.1. Classification (NCBI taxonomy): domain Eukaryota; kingdom Viridiplantae; phylum Streptophyta; class Magnoliopsida; order Fabales; family Fabaceae; genus Cicer; species Cicer judaicum. The sequence goes on along the minus strand of JBBPBS010001075.1, from coordinate 4,674,893 downwards.
TTTAAACAATTTTTTATCAAACCATTCCTCTTCAATACCAACTCTTCCCGCAAAAATATCTTTCCACCACATTGTCCCCCATAAATTCCCCTAGTTTCACTCCATATTTATTGATCAACACCTTAACCCAAATGTCATTTGACTCCCTTTTTAACCTCCAACGTCGTTTACCCAAAGAGCTTTATTAAAACTTTCAAATTTTGGACTCCTAATCCACCCTTCTCTAAAAGCAAACATACCTTCTCCCAACTGACCCAATGAACCTTACTCACTTCCTCATTCTCACCATAAAGAAATGATATAAAAATGTATTCAAGTAGATAAGTGATACCTGAAGGAGCCTTGAAAAAGAAAAGAAAATAAACCGGTAATGTGAGGAGTACTAATCGGTCACCCAACGACAAAGTTCTAGAGTTCCAACCAACCAACCTATTTCGGATCTTCTCAATAACAGGTTTCCAAAACACCTTACGTCGGGGATTATCACCAATAGGCAACCCAAAATATTTGAATAAGGCACATCTCATCTTATAATTAAGAATCTATGCCGCAGTTTGAAGCCATGAAGTGTTAACATTAACATATGCCAACATGCTTTTATGAAAATAAACCTTCACGCCATATTGACGCTCAAACCACAACAAATTAGCCTTGATTGCTCTAATATTATCCCAACATTTTTCTCCCATCATCAACGTATCATCTGCAAATTGTAAAAGAGAGACACCAAACTCATTTGAGCCCACATTAAAACCTTTGAATCGATTGGCTTTCACATAAGCAATAAAAAGAGCATTCATACCCTCAACAACTATTAGAAACAAGAACAAAGATAAGGGGTCACCATGTCTTAATCCCCTCCTCATAGCAAACTCTTATGTAGGACTTCCATTCACTAGCACAAAAACTGATGCTGAAACAACACATTCCAAAACCCATTTACGCCATTTCTCTGGAAAACCCATCTTTGCCATCACAAGCTCTAGGTAATTCCAATGAAGTAAGTCATTTGCAATTAAGATCATGTCCAAAATTTATATACCTTTAACAAACGCTAATTGGGATTCAACAATTATAGAACCAATCACCTGATTTAGTCTATTCGCCAACACTTTTGACAAAATTTTATACATACATCCCACAAATGAAATAGATCTAAAATCATATAAGACTTATGGATTGTCTTTTTTGGGAATTAAAACTATAAAGGAACTATTTGATCCTTTTACCAATCTCCCATTCACATGAAATTACCTAGAAATCTCATAAAGTCATCTTTTATGTTCTTCCAAAACTCTTTCACAAACCCAAAATGTAGTTCATCCAGACTTGGACTTTTGTAGTTGTCACAATCCCACACTGTCTGTTTGACTTCGTCTTTGCTAAATCCAACTAATAGTGTTTCAACTAGAGCTGTCAATTTGACAAACTCCCTAATTATTGGCTCCAACCCAAATTTTGGAGGGGTCAAAAAAATTAATAATTTAAAAGGCCCCATAAACTAAAAACCCCCTAAAATTTTGTGAGCTTAGGGGCCTATAGGCCTATAGGCCCACTTTTTTAAAAAAACAATCGATTTTCTTTTTTGAAAAATAAAGTTTTTCACCGATAATTTTTTTTGATTTTTTTCGATAAAAAATGTCCAATCTTTTTTTCTTATAAAAAATTTTGATTTTTTTCTTAACAAATTTTTTTTCAAGAAAAAAATATCAAAATTAACAAAATATTAGGGGGCCTATAGGCCCCTAGAGCCCCCTCCCTTAAGCCCCATGAAATAATGGACCAAAATTTTAAAAAAATTATTTTGATAGGGGCCTAATAATAAAACAAAAAATTAAGGGGCCTTGTAGTTGTAGGTTTTTTTGACGGCTCTAGTTTCAACTTGCATTAGCGAGAAAGAATTAAATTGTAAGTTATCCAAACCCATGTGGATGGATCTAATGGGTTTAAAATGACCTTCAAAATAATTAAACACTGCACTTTTCACTGGCTCCACCCCTTCGACTAGCACACCCCCAACCTCAATACTGAGAATTGAATTACGACGCCTCCTATTGGATACCATACCATGAAAAAACTTTGTGTTTGCATCTCCTTCTCTCAACCATTGCAACCGCAACCATTGCCACTAAATACTACGATTCAACCGAGACCGAGAACAAATATTAGCTGACAATTGTCTATGCTCTTCAATCTCCATTTATGATAGAACACGTGATTCTGCTTTAATATCTAACTTATTTAACTTCTCTTAAGCCACATTTATCTTGTCACATAGGTTGCTACAATGTTCCTTATGCCAACTCCTCAATCAATTTTTGATATTTTTTAACTTCTGCTTTAGTACAAAGCCCTCAACCCAAACCCTATAATTATCTCATACCTCCTTAACAAAATCCTTTTAACTATCAATTTCCTCCCAATACTTCAACACACGAAAATGTCTTGATCCCCAATTATCCCAATCATCACACAAAAATAACGGACAATGATATGATAAGCCGTTATCCAACCCCCATTGTGAATAATTGGACCATTGACGATCTCACCTCTTTGATAAAAGAAATCGATCTAATATGCTCATGACCGATCCATCCAAACGACATAAAGTAAAAGCTCTATCATTTAAAGGCAAATCAATAAATTTTGATTCCTCAATAAAAATATTAAAACACAAAATGTCTTCCATTTAGATATTCTCATTCCCTTTTCTTTCACTTTCCTTTCTAATTGCATTAAAATCTCCACACACACACCAACAACTATCTACATTACTCTCAACCTTATCGACTATCATATTCCACAACTCTCACTTCTCGATCCTATCACAAGATGCATAAATATTTATTACAAATTTTTACTCCAGTATCTTTCCACTCCCCGATAACTAATGCAAATAGTAAAAGAAAGATTTTCAAATTTAATTGATATACACAAGTTTTAACGTAACATATTTTGTGATTAAATATTTATAAGAAAAAATTATTATAGTATAAATTAAGATAAATATCTACTTTTCTTTTTGATATTTTTCAAGTGTTAATATTAGATGTTAGCATATATCTTAATGATATTTTAAACATTAGTTCATTGTATCATAAAAGTTTTATTTCCTTTTTTTTTACCAAATCTAATAATATCTATAAATTTATTTTATCATGATAATATATTATAAATCTAAATTACTTTTACATTATTAATTAATTATAAATATTAAATTATTAATAGCATTTGATTTTTATTATAATTACTTATAAAATTATCTACATAATTAATTATAATTTATAAATAGTATAAAAAATTTCAACCGATGATACATATAAACTAAACTCATTTTATTAATCAAATTTATTTGTATTTTATTTAAAAAAAAATATCGCAAAATGTGTTGCTACTACATTTATTTTTAGTGAAAATATAAATCATACATAACACAAAAATAAATCAAATTAAAAAAGCTAAAAAAAATTATTTATTTTTTGAAAGTTTAATTTTTAATTTTTGTATGAGATGATAATTTGTTCAAAATTGCTACCAACACCCCCATTTTACTATTCACACCCTTCAAAATTTAAAAAAAAAATCAAAATGCCCAAAATACTCCTCTTATCAATATTTTTCTCTACCAACACCCCCCTTTGGCTTACTCTAAAAATAAAAAACAATACTTTTTTTTTCTCTACCATCAAAGCTTTAGAAAACAAGAATCAACTAACATGAAGATATGAAAACACAGTTTATAAACTATTACCCAATACAACCTCTTCAATTTGTATAACATAACAGAACAAACATATTGTAATTTTAAGGTCACATTTTTTGTATACTAAAAATTGAATGACATGTGAAAGAAAATACATCGAATTGAATAAAGAAAATACATCGAATTTTAAGGTCACATTTAGACTTAAATTGTTTGGTTAAATATTTTATTTTTTAATTTTATAATATTTTTACTTTATGCATATTATTGTAATGAATTTCCATTTTTTAGTGTGTATAGAAGTGTTTGCTCAAAGTTTCTAATTTTAAATTTTGTAAAATCAATTTTATTTAATACAAAATATTATATTTAATTTCCATAAATGCATTTAATTCTATCTTTGTGTGTAAATATTTGTAATGACTAGTTAATGAGTTATGCTGATGTTGCTTGATGAAATGTAAGGATTGAATTTAAAAAAAAAAATTATGTACGTGAACTGAATTCACGTAAACTTATGTGAATTCATAATGCGTACAATATATGGATTTATGTTTCAAATTCCATTAATTACGCAATCTGAGTTCACGTACGTTTACGTGAATTCAGTTTGCGTAAAGTCTGAGTTTTTATTTTTTTTATGTAAACTCAGTTCATATACGTTAAAAAAATTTCAAAAACCCAAAAACGTACGTGAACTGAGTTCACGTACGTAAATTTTTTTTTTGAAAAATTCAATCCTTACGTGAACTCATATGTGTACGTGAATTGAATTTTTCAAATTTTGTTTACGTACCTGAAGTGAATTCACGTAAACGTACCAATTCAGAATGCGTACAATGTATGAATTTATGTTTCAAACTCTGAGTTTTTATTTTTTTTAAAACGTACATGAAATCAGTTCATGTAACAACATAACGTACTTGAACTGAGTTAACGTAAAATCCTCAGATTTACACAAAAAAATACGAAAAAAAAATCAGAGCAACAAACATACCTTTTTATGTAGTTTTAACTGCAATGTGATAATCAAACTGATGAATTTAACTTTTTAATGAATTTGAGTATGAGTTAATAAGGTACGATGATTTTTGTATGTGAGATAGTGAGGTGTGATGAAATTTGATAAAAATGAGTTATAGAATAATAAACGTGTAATATTGATGACAGATGTATTTTAGACATTTCGATTTTTTTTTAAATTTTGAGAGGTGTGAATAGCAAAATGGAGGTGTTCGTAGCAATTTTGTAATCTTTATCATAACAACAAAATTAAATAACCCTACATATTTACCTTCTTAACTCTTCATTCTTTACTCATCAATTTTTTCTCATTGTTATTGTTCTTGTGCATAACAAGTATGGAATCATCGAATGAGAACTCAAGAAGGAACACTCTGGCTGTGAGGAAACCGTGCTTTGGTCTTCCAACTGGTTGTCCTCAATCTTTGTCTGCTTACATCTATCTCAAACTATCTCAAATTCCCTTCCACTTGGATTACCACCTTAACTACCCTGATTCTGGTAATACCCAAATCTTCATACTTTCTATGCTATAATCAAAACATTAATTTATTGTGTATTGTATGTTTCTCATTTCTCATCTATACAATAGCTCCTTTAATTGTTTAGTTTATTAGTATTATTATTATTTTTAATTTCAAAGTTTTGGTCTTTTGACCATTTGATTGTGTTTCAGTCTCCTGGGTCATCTTACATTCATGCCCGTTTTATTTTATTTTATTTTATTTTCAAAGTTTTGGCCTTGTGATCATTTGATTGTGTTTGAGCCTTCTGGGTCATTTGAAATTCATGCCCTCTTTTGATGAATTTTTCTTCTTTTTGATGTTTTGGTTCTTTTTGTGCAAGTGGGTGTTTTAGTTGATTTTATATTTTTATTGATTGAGTTGATTTTTTTTTTGTTGATTGGTTTTGCTTTATGGTGCTTAGATAAAATTCCTTACTTTGAGGCTGGTGATTGTGTGACATATAATAATGAGAAGGATGGGATCATTGAGGGCTTGAAAAAGGAAGTAGGTGATTTAGATGTTGGGGTATCTTCACTCCCTGAATGGATACCAACCAAGGTTATGCTCACCACTTGGCTTGCTGATGCACTTGAGTATGAACTTTGGGTTGGATGTGACACTTCATCTGCTTATATCATCTATTATTCTGATCTTCCATGGCCTATTGGAAAAGTCCTGTTTTTGAAAAAAGCTCATTGGGTGAAGCAGAAACATGAGATAAGTAAAGACAATGCTGAAGTAAAGGAAGAAGAGGTTTGTTTCTCTTCATACCTGCTTTTATAAAATTTGGCACTACGTGTAGTTCTTTCAATTTATTAGATTTGGATTAATAATAGTTTAGACTACTTTGTTGTATTTTTATAGTTTAGCGACCAAGGGCCTGTTAGAATTGACTTATATGAGCTTAATTACTGACATAAAGACTTGTGAGACTGTTTTGGAACACATATGAAAACAACTTATTACATGTTCATAAGCTGTTTTCAGCTAATTTTCATAAACATCCAGGATAGATTATGAAAACAACTTATAGCTTATATAAAAACTGTTTGACTTTATTTTACATTGTGTTATAAAAATAGCTTATACATAAGTATAAGCGCTTATGCTATTAACTGTTAAATAAGTTGTTCATCTAAATAGGGCACAAATAGGAAAGCAAGTGATAGGTTCGGGACTAAATTGAAGGTTTACTCTGTTTAGTAAGTTTATATGCTATGTATTCTTTTGTTTTATCTTTGATTTCTTACATTTTGGTCACTGATTTCATCATGTTTTTTCTTTTTCTTCTGGATGATAGTTTCAAATCTTTTTTGTGTTTTCTCTTTGGTTATAGTATTCATACATTGCTTATGTCGATCAACAGATTTATGGAAGAGCAAACTCTGCATATGCTGCTTTGTCAACTATGTTAGGGGAAGAAAACTACATCTTTGAAAACAGGTGAACCTGTTAGCTTCTGGTCATCTTATGTTTGAAACATTTTGGTTCATTTTCATTATTAGAGAAATTTTTCATTTTGTCCTCCTTGTCGTTGCGTGCTTTATTTTATTTACGCAGGCCATCAAGCTTGGATGCTATTTTTCTTGCACATGCATTAGTAGTTCTTCAAGCTTTTCCGGTGAGTTATGTTACACTTATACCGTACTTATGATATTTGTTTTAAGTTAACTATGGATGCTCTAGTGACTAATGGCCAATAGGCCCCTTGGGTTAATAGTGGTTGTTAATCGATAAATATTGGACAACAAATCTGTGTTGAGGTACAAGAGTCAAAAGAAACATGGTTTCTATGGTCGAAACTCATTTTGCATCAATGATAGTGATGCTGAAAAGATTCATGACATACTTTACAAAATATGATCATCGACAATCAATGGAATGCTAATAGAGAGAATGATGTGTAAGAACTATTTTAAATGATCTATAGAAGGATAAAAAATAGAGTACATTCTTCCTTTCACAGATCCCATATACAACATGCTTAGAATATGTGACACAATTGTTTTTACTCTTCATTTGGTTATGAAATGTGGGACTCCATGATAAAAAATATGAGGGAAAACCATATATAAGCATTATCTAAAGGAAGCAAATAAGGCATTCGATTACTGTGGTATTGTTCATAATTTACTCAAATTAGGAGTAATAGTTACAATCCACTTCATTGCTTAACCAATTCATTGGTTCCAAGATTTTTTTCTTCATATTGCCTTCTGTCTTTGTATTTATATGATAATACTTCAGAGTTTAATTACGCCTTTTTTTCATGATTATTATACTAAAGAATGGGTTAAACAAACTTCTAATAGGTTCCTCTTCATGAAGGCAATAAATTTTTTAAAGAGTTGAGTCAATGTAAACAGATATTTCCCAAATGCTGATAAGAAAAAATGTAGAGTTCTCTAATTTCACATCATGTTTTTGCTTCTTTTGATTCAATTAAAGATAGATGGACTTTAGATCCAAAATCTTGGCGTGTCTTCTACCTCTTTACTTAAAAAACTTGTTTTAAAACTACTTGTGCAACATTGTTTGTCCTCATGCTATGAGAGGAATTAGAGTACGTGTATGTGTACTGTTATTTCATTCTTTGAGGAGTAGCAAAATGGACTAAAAAAGGAAGCTTCCTACTTGGTTCATCAAGAGCAAGCTCTGCTCATTCATATGTAGATCCATCAAGTCGATTATTCAATGATTAGCATCTCCTCAAATGTTCCACAATCTTGTCTATCCTCTACTATATCCTTCATCTTTCATTGACAAAAGTCGAAGATTAGTGTGCCAATGAAAGTTATCTGCCCTTTTCGTTTTTATTCAATGAATAAATAAAGCAGCACGTACTCCAACTCCTCTCACAATATGTAGAAGAACAAGATTGAACAAGAAGTTTTGAATCCAATTTTTGGAGTGAAGGTGTAGAAGATCCTTGCATCAGCCACCCTGATTATGGATCTAAAGTCCATCAACCTTCAATTGAATCAAAAGACACAAATCACCAGCACATGATGAGAAAATGAAGAACTCTACACAAATTTTCTCTCTCTGAGCAAATATATCTCCTTAGACATTATTTCTTCTTTATTAACCCTTCATCATCTTGATGAGCAGAGATCCTCTTTGGAACAGTGAAATGATATAATTTTAATCCAAAGATAAAATTTACTAATGACTGTATTTTGCAAAGCATATTTCTGTCACTTAAGTCTTTTTTATCATCATTATCATTGATGCTAAATTTTGACATAGGAAGAACAATTGATTAATCATTCTGAAGGAATGAAAGTTAATGCTTAAAATTTTTATCAAAAAAGAAGGAAAAAAAAACTAATGCTGAAATCACTTAAAGATTGGGTGATAAACTGTCGGTCTGTCTGCCAACATCAATTTCACCATTCCTTGCTTGATGTTGTAAATTATATTTTCATGTTAGACATTTATTTTACATTAAAAGAAGAATTATAGACAAGGGGCACGGGATAGAAAACCGTTAGTTAATACAAACTCTTGGAATTTTTATTATTATTTTGAATTTTTGAGGAAAAGTTTTAAATATAGTTCCTGCATTTATGTACCATCAGGAATCATCAATTTTGCGGACCAACTTTTCGAAACATGCCAATTTAGTGAGATACGTGCAACAACGAAAGATAGAACTTATAGGAGCTGCCGGCACATCTCCTAATGATCCATATTTTGGTACTGCTGCATCATCGTCGACTTCCGGAGGCCGTTCAACTTCAAGTAAGATATTGTTTTGAAGTTTGTGAATACCTACTTTGCTAATCGCCCCATTTTATTTGATTTGATTACCACGACTAAGTAACCAATGCATCTTTCTTTTTTTGCTTAGTTATTATGGTGATTATGAATCATATTAGAGTCTATCGATAAGTTATTCTAGGGAGTTTTATTGCAATATTAGTTGAAAACAACTTATGAATGTGTCATAAGTTAATTCTAAAAATCTAGTCAAATACTAATGAAAGTGTTTATATGGTGAAATAAGTCCAAATAAACTCTCTAATCACCCTATTTGTTGATTAATGCCTTTCTTCAGTGAGTTTTGCGCTTTCACTTCAAGGTGTCAATAATGCCTTAAAGTTGTATTTTACTACCTTAGTCAACCTTCTTGAGTATTTATACAAAAACTGATTGTATACTATTAGAATGTACTAATTATATGATAAATGTGTTATTTTCTATTTTTTTGTTGACAGTTTAATTTACTATTCCAAGATCTTACATTTTGATATTTTTAATTTGTCATTTTTTTTCTTCTATTAGGTTCAAAGTTCAAGAGCAAACACAAAAAGGAGCAAACAAAGGAGGAGAAGACCTATAGAAGAAGGGCCAAATATTTTGTGGTAGCACAGGTAGTTGCAGTTGTTCTTTTTCTCAGTATCATGTCTGGATTCAGCGGTGATGGTGAACTGGAGTTAGATGACGGCGATTTAGACTATGGTTATGATGAATGACGACGATGGTCCTCAATGCATCATTACTTTGATGATCGACACATCCTTTTCTGTTGTATCATGCAGATTTAGATATTAGGAAAATTACCATTCATATCAAATTTTGCTATAGCTGGATAAGAAATTTAATTGAGTTGATTTCATGAGATTGATCATTGACTCACTCATTGTCTCAAGTTGTACTTGTAGCCATACTTTTTCACTGGAATATGATGCAATTTGCTGAGTGGTGGTAAATGAACCATCACCTGAGAGAACCTATGGAACTGTAAGCTTTGTACATTGTAAAATTTTGGAATGGTTTTTTATTATCTTGTATGAGTCCTTTTATAATAGAGACAAACTCCCTTAGAATAACCATATCGATCCAACCTCTCTGTATTGCTTGTTATTATACTAGTGTGATACATGTGCGAAACACAGTTAAAATCCTGTAATATGGATGGTTATAATATAGATTGCTTAAAATTTGATATGACAATTACAATTGAATATTTTTTGCATAGCACGGGTCTAATACTAGTTAACATTAATTGTATCATAATCGTTAGACTTTGTTATATTACTGTAACATTTTTGGAGAAAAATATTTGTGTACCATAAACTATGGAAGAAAGTGTCATGTGACATTCGAGGTTGACAAGGGCAGAGAATGATCACTGATGCAAATAGACGACACAATAATAAAGAGCGACTACGAAGAATGCTAATTATTAATTTCCTTTTTTCCATTTACTAGGAGCCAAAATGGCTTCCAAAGATAATTTAGAAGGGGGCAAACAAAAAAGTTATTTGAATAATAAAGGGTGCAATGGCCCTTACTATCTACCTTTGTATTGATTAGCTAAATGCATAATTCCATAGACAAACACACATAGCTAAACAAGTCTAAACTAATTAACTAAGCTAAGCACACAAAATGTGAGACAACAACTATGTTTTAGTCTTCACACTCTCCCATTGCTTCACAACTTCACTATAAGCCTCAGCAGAATCAAATGAAAACTCTGCTAATGAGCTTATAGCTACAGACATTCCAGCACAAAGCACTTTAATAGCAACTTCAGCAAGTTTTTCAGGAGCCATAGTAACCTCTTCTTCCACTTGATCAACTTCCACCATTTCCATATTATTGCCTCCATTTTGCTTTGATCCATATGAATTTATCTTAGAATCTTGTCTCAATTGATGTGCATAGAGGGACCCCATTCCAGCCGCGAAAAAGTCCATGCCATCAAGCACTGCCTTTTCGTGTATCGTGTCTAGACGCCTTGACCACTGAACAATAAGTCCATATAACGGGTGAGTGCCACTTGACCTATGAGGAGAGCATGGTGATTTTGATACATCGTCGTCTGGCTCGGATCTCACGCACCGGAGAAGCCATCCGGTTAGTGCGTGAATGTAGGATCTTTGAGAAGTGATCCATGATTCAAAGGTGATTCGCCAGTTTCTTAACTCGGATTCGAGGTTAGAGGCCGACCGGGCAAGCCTAGTTGGATCGGTCATTGACATGGAAGATTGTCTTTTGGAATGTAGTTTAGAAGGTGTGCCTGCTAGAAGAATCTTAGCTTCATCTAAGGTTCTCTTCTGTGTCTGATGACATTCTGCCATCACTTTCCACATCTTTTCAAGCCTGTCATTTGTATAATTGAAGAATCAGAAAGCATAATATTTTATGAACAGATAAATAGTCCAATTTTCTTTTAGGAAAATAACTTTGTATAGATTAGGGGCCTTACAAACAATGTTTTAGAAAATGATGATGGTTCAATTGGTTCAACCGGCTGAATCGCGGTTGATTCAGATATAGGTAAGTGTTAAAAAAGTAAATAAGAAAATGCAAAATTAAAAAATGGCTGAATCAACCGCGGTTCAACCCAATTCAATCAGACTACAATACGACCATAATCAAATCAACTAGCAAACTGGTCGTTCATGGTTCAGTCCAGTTTTAAAAAACATTGCTTACACACTAACAAGTATATGTTTGAAGTTTGAAAATACTTCATATTTTAACAGAAAAAGGTTTAACTCATCTGAAAAAGAATGATGAATGATGTCTTTAATACATACCCTTTTACCAATTCAAGAAGTTGGGGATGCAACTCTTCGTCCCTTAGAGTTTCGATTCTCCTGGAAATAGCTTCAACTGAGTGTATTGAAACTGTTATCTGAGTATCTAGATCTCTAATGGCTGCTCTTGTTTTATCTGCAGAAGGGTCTTCTCCTTTTACTTCATGGTTGCTTAGTTGCTTGCATTTTTTCTCATATGCAATTCGGACTCGTTCTCCCGACTGTTGAAGAAGATATTGAAAATAAAATTGCATGTGATCATAAGCATATTGAACTTCAAAAATAATAAATAATCTAAAAATTTAAATAAATGGTAGACTGAAGTTAATCTATGGTGATCTTTTTCTCTTTTTCAATTTCACATCATGTTGAAGCTGAACTTGCTTATGATTTATAGTAAAACACTAAAACCATATGCAGTGTATTAGCAATTATCTTCTTCTATAGCACCAACACTTTATATTAAAAGTGTCGGAGTGTTTGACATGCCTCGGTGTTCAACCTTGACACTTGTGAACTGTGTTAACATACAATTACTTCTATTTTCTCAAATTAGTACTAGACTACTAGTGTCAGAGTGTCTATGTGTTAGTGTCGGTGTTATGTCAGGTGTTTGTGTACATGCTTCATAGATTTTCATTAGGAATCTTTAAGTTCCTCATGAATAAAAGTTCACTAATTCATTAACATACCTTAACTTCCTCATAGAGTTTCTTCTCCCATGCATTCAATTTGTCCAATGTAGATTGGTGACTGCCAGAAAGCCTACAATGTTCCTCAGAGATATCCTTACTTTCCTCATACCTTTCCCCCCTAGTGCTTGAAGAATTCGTTAAAAATCTCGATGAAGAAGAGCGCGAAGAAGCTGACCGGAACATTGCCACCGGCTTCAGTAGTTTTGATGCTGCAAATGAAATACAATTCAAATTCATATTCTTGAAAAATTCAGAAAAAGAAAGACAATTGCTAGATACAGAACAAACATATTTTTTGTTTAGTATCTATAAATAAGAATTTTAGATTGGACTTGGACATGAAAATAAACTTGCAGCAAAATGAAAATAATAGTAATAATAATATTGTTTGTTTTAATCAAACCTGAATGTTCATTAGATGTTAATAAATACTGAGCTTTCTTGGCCTCTAAGATTACGGAGACATCATTGGCTGCATTGCACACAATTTCAAATTGAGCTTCAAGATCATTGATCACTTCTGCCATGCTCGTTGGCCTTCGGTTTACATACACGGTAAAACCGGGTGTTTCTTCCTTAGCTTCTTGTTTACCAATTGCCATTTCTCTATGGCTTGATTCAATATGACCTGCAGCTTGAGATTTTGATACTTCAAAACTAGCACTGCCATGCACTTGTTGTAAATCTTTGGCATTGTGCTCGACTTCGGTTTCTGTTTCATCATCTGTTCCATCTTCTTCTTCCTCATCCTCCTCGTCTTCCTCTTCATCATCATCGTCATCATCATCGACATCTTCAACAATGACTTCTTCATTGGAGGAATTTACAACATTTCTAGTTCTTTCTTCTGCTACATTTCTCTTCCCAACATAATCTTCTTGTTCAGTTTCATCTTCTTCGAGGTCCGGTATTCCTTCTTCTTCTCGAACTTGTCTAAGTCCTTTGTATTCATCATCGATACCGGTTTGATCAAGGCTAGTTTGGCTCGGATAACCATAGTAATCCAACGACGAAAAGGGGTTCCAAAAGAAATCCCATTGAGTATTTTGAGGTGAAGGTGGAGGGATACTAGGCCTATTAATAGGAGGAGAATAAGGAAAAATTGAAGGATTCATAGGTGGTGATTGCATACCAAAATAACCATCAATGCCATAATGCGGCATTGATGAATATGTTTCGAACCTTTCGATTCGAACAGTTTCTGGTGATGGAGGCCTTTCCTCAACCGAAATAACTGGATTACCACCAGGTCTAAGATAATTCATTTTCAAAGTAGAATTTGGTCCAACTCCAAACTCAATTGTTGTGTGTGCAAAAGATTTCGCTGATATCGGAACAAAACCATTGCCATTGCCAATTTTCTTCTTCACAGGTGTAAAAGGCGGTGTACCGACCGAGTCTAATGAGAACTCACGAGGCTCGTCTCCTTCGATATAATCACGAAGAGCTGTGGAAACTCTCTTCATTGATTCGATGTAGGCTATATGACCGGTTGCAAATCGAGTTCTTTGCTCAACAGCTTGTTTGATGAACTTCTTTCTGTCTTTACAAAGCTGAACTGACTCTTCATCATCCAACTTTGATTGTGAACATCCCATCTCTTACTCACACCTCTATCAATAATAATTATATCCTAAGTTTGCATTGAAATTGAAATCAAAGGAGAATAATCCTTCTTTGTATTTCACCAGATTCATAAAGAAATCACAAATCTGACACAAAAAATAAACAAGATCAGTATATAATTAGAAACTCATATCAAACATGACTATGTAAACAACAAAAATTAATCATGCACTTGAAATAAAATAAAATAAGAAATGCATATTTATATCAAATTAACATGAGTAAACTACCAACAAAAATCGAACATTCAATATCATACTTGAAACAAATGAGCCTAGAAATGTTAATGAAGTTAGATACTTTTCTTTATCTACAAGACAGAACAAGGGTAATGAAAAATTAGGCATACTTAACAGAAGCAACTAACTGAGATTTATCAAAAAGAAATTGCTCTATGATTTCCAGAAAAACCAAACTATGCTGCTCTACAAAATCCAGATTACATTAAGAAAGCACACAACTTTTCATCTGGGGATTTTTCTTTTTGCCAAAAAAAATATATATAATAAAGAAAAATAAACCAGATTAATCTTCAAGTAAACCCATTTTTAAAGTGAATAAAAAATATAATAATAAAAAGGAAAAATTAAATTAGCTAAACTAGCATAAGAAAATCAGTAGCATAAAGAAGAAATATAGAAATGTTAAAGAGTTACACACATTGCATGAATATGTTAAATAAATAAAAAAATCATTTGAGCAAAAATAAAAGTTTCAGAAATTTTTTTAGAACAAAAAATGAAGACAAGAGAAAAGAAAAAATATTTAAAAAAAAAAGTATAAATGAGCTTATAAGCATAAAAAAAAAATACCCATTTTAAGGAAAATACCAAAAAAAATTAATCTCAACAAATTTTATTTTATTTTTTCTTAAATGAAGAAGATGTTGAAGTTAAGTTTGATTAAGAAGAAGCATGAAGAGACATACCTAAGAATGGTGTTGAGGAACAAGAACAAGACATTGTTCTTTTTTTTGTGTGTGTGTAAATAGAGAACAAGAACAAGACATTGCTTTTGATCAATGACAGTGTAGAAGGAATCAGTGAGAGAGAGAGAGAGAGAGAGAGTGTGAATAGAGATAGAAGTTAACAAAAAAAGCAACGGTCAAAACACAATGAAGAAATAAACAATATAAAAAAAATTAAAAGAAAAAACACAGAAAAAAGAGAGACAAAATTAAAAGCTTGGTTTTAAGGTTGGGTATAGCTAATAAAGGAAGAAGAAGAAGGAGAGAATATGACAACTTTATTATGATGGCCCTTCATGTTGGATTAAATTTCAATTCTGCCACAATTGCATCTTTTTTGATCTATTATGTTTTTTGTTGTTTAGTTGGGAAATTTTTGTGAAAATGACTGGTCAATATATGTTATTAATGGGCCCAACTATATGATATGGTAAATGATGGTAACACTACTGTGAAAATTTTGATTGTGTTTGGAACTTGGGATTGTTAAGGTTCTGTTTAGATTTGAGTTTGTAAACCCACTATGTAAATACATACCCACAATTTTCTTACCTTCATTCAACATATTTTCTCTATATTGTTTTTTATATTAATCATATTAACTTTTTTTATTCATTTAAAACTCAAGATGTATACACTATATATATATATATATACCAAATGTTTTTCTTAGTAAATTTAGGTTTAAAATAACGTTAGTTTGTTTAATTTTCTATCAATGGTAATGCGAAATAATTGGACTTGGAAAACAAAAGAAAAACATTAACCAATAAAGACGATTTTCATTTCTCAGAGAGAATATAGAGATGAAATACATTGATTAAGTATATTGTTTTTATTGTCACTTTTCTACCTCAACTTTTCTTTCATTAAGTGTATATAAAACCAATTGATTAAAGTATATTGTTCTTATTGTCACTCTTTCAATCCCAGTATAACTTTATTAGTCATGCTTATATATTATGATTATATCAATCTCACTATCAATTTAAAGATTGAAATGTTTGTTTTTAAATTGACAAAACTTCTATAATATATTTTAATAAAGCATCAAATGCTATTTTTAGTGGCATATTCAATCAATATTATAATTGTCAAATCAAAAAGAATATAAAAGTCAATGACAAGAAAAACACTATAAATTTATTCGATATGACATAAATACTTATTTTGTTTTTTATTTTAATTATTTTTAGCCTTCTCAATTTAAAAACATATTTTAAATATTCAAGTGAATCTCACATATATACATTTTTTTTTATAATTTTTGAACGATAATACTAAATAAAAACTAAATCTCTTCAATCCATCGCACAATTTTTTTCTCACTAAATATATCTCTCTAATTCATATATCAATAATTTTATATCTTTCCATTTTAATATTAACAAGGTGTAGGTCTTGCTAAGAAAGAAAGACTTACTAGTTCATTCATACTCTTTAGGTTGATAGGTTAGCCAACTACAATTTTTTAGGTTGATTACTTAATCATGTCCTATTGATGATTTGAGATTTTTTGTTATTGTTTTTCTTTTCTTTGAGCTTTAGGGTCCTCTAATGTACCAAAAAATACCAAGAATCCAAATAAAACAATAAATACTATATATTAAATGAAGTTGAAATAACTATAGAAATTAAATAAGAAAACTGTTTCCAATGCCATTGCGTAATTCTTTTTTCTTTCATTTTTCGTCTCTAATTTAGGTAGATAATTCAATTGATGAACAAGTATAAAAAAAATGGAAAAACAAAAAATGAAGGAAAAAACGTTACCCCTAAATGTGGTGCTAGCTAGATGAAGGTGGCGAAAAGCATGTGGGATGAATAAAACAAGCACAAACGATAAAAAGACATTTACACCCCACCTCACACACTCACACATTTCAAGGTGAAACTGAAAGTACACAATTTTCACTCACGAGTCAAACGGTTTTTGAAGTTTTGTGACCGGATATTATGGGTTATTGTTAAGGGGGGACCACCCACAATTGTGCTTTCACACTCTTTTTATCTGTACTTTTTCTATCGCATTATTTTCTGTGATTTATTTGCCAAATATATCAAATTTAAATTAATTTTGTTTACTTATTTTTGTTTATAAACTATCAAAGTCTTCGCTGTGACATGTTATTTGTATTTTACAAGTTTTTTTAAAATTTTAAATAAAAAAATCTTATTTAATGTTATAATGATAAATATTTGTTTTATATTTATTAATAAAAAATATATTTCTTGAGTTTTTGTATATGACACTGAAAAATATCTATCTTATTAATTTTCAATCCGTCCATTACATCATATTGAATTGATGCTTATTTTAAATCAAATAATTGATGTGAAAAGATTAATGATTAAAGATGAATACATTTTAGATCAAAATATCATATTTAATATTATTGTTATTATTATCAAAATATTCTTTAATGAAACAAATTCTTGTATAAAATTAAATGAAAAAATTATAGTTTTTGTTTTACTCAAAAAATGATAATAAGGTATTATAATTATTATTTTTATTACATCACATAAAAAATTAAATAAAGTTAACCATTTTCTTAATTTACATGTAATTAATTATTTTTACTTGTATCGAAATTACTTGTAATTTGAAATATTATATAGATCTTTATCCATCCAAGTTGTCATTGAAGTTGTTTCCCATAGTCTTGAAATATATCTTCTCCAACAATAAAAGTAATAATAAAAGAAATGTATATGTTTTAATGTTTAACTGTGTTCAATAATTTTGAGGATTATCTGAGAGGTCTTAACTCAGCAATAAAAGTTTAATAATGTAAATTTAAGAGACGAAAATAAAATTATTTAAAAACATTGTGAGATAATCATTAATATTATTTTAATAAAATTTTCTTCTAATTTTTTTTAGTCTATTCTTATTCCCAATTTTACTAGAAAATAAAGTTGAAGATTGAATATTTTGGACAATATGCTTGTAACTGTTTTCATTCATTTGCTGTCCTTAATTACTTTTTATGCGTGAATAAACAATTTTGACATTAAAAAATGTTAGCCAACTAGTCCAAAACTTTATATTCACAACTATCTCATATATACGTTTGATATGATCCAAAACTTTATATTCACAATAATTTATATATGTTTGATATGATCCAAAACTTTATATTCACAGTTTTATATTTTCATATTATTTAAAAGAAGCTACTTTTAGCCTGTTTTTTCTTCTTCTTCTTCTTCTTCTTCTTTCTCTTTTATATGGTAAGAGCCTTAAACAAGAAGTATCCTTAAATGCAACTAGTTATCAAAGGTCAACAAAACTACCTGTAATTGACCACTTTTTACACGCCAATAAATACTCCCTTGGTTCAATAAAGCAGTAACTATATATTTTGATTATTTCACAAAGTAAAAAATAAAAAATAAAATATAATTTTATTAAATTATTTTTATTAATTATTAAAGTATTCTCATAATCATAAATGAAAAATAAATTATAATAATTTAAGAGCAATGAATAAATAATATTAATAAGAAGATATAATTAAAAAGTCAATTAAAGTTTAATTAAAATAATAATAATAATTATTTTTTAAGAAAAGTAAACTATTATGGGGACAGAAGAGTAGTAGTATTTACTTTGTTTTTTCCTGCAACATTCACTTTGCACATATATATAGTTCGAATTATGCAATTTAACTTGATCTATTCTTTGGTGAGTTGGTGTTATATTCCTAATAAGAAATGTTATGTAATGTTGGGTGGGGTCTTAGACTTCAAACCATTCAGTATCTGAAACTTACCTAATTAACTTTACGTAGCTACTTGTTATTATACACTTACATCACAACTGAACCGTCACATTTAATCCTATTCAACCACTATATATCCAAATTTCATTTTGATGTTGAAATGTTAACTAACATATGAGTGGGCCTGATAATATTAAATGTTTTAGTAAAAAATAATATGTAATTATAAGTTACCATCCCCTCATTCTAATATTTTTTTACATAAAAATATATATAATATAATTATAATAAGGTGATATATAGTTAAAAGTGCTGTAAAAATTAGTTATAGCCTTTTAACTCAAAATGTTATAATTAATATATGATTATGTTGTAAAAAAATATCATATTGGTAGGAATATAAATCCAACTAATTTCCTTGTAGTTGTAGAAATCAAAATTAAATTGTAAGGAAAAAAAAAAAGAAAAAAAGATCTAACTTATCTAGTCCTAACAATTAATAGTACACCCAAAATGTAGTAGATATCAAACAATGGTTTGAATAGAACTTTGATATTACTAATGCCACATCCTAAATGTCAAAAATAATTTTAATACATGTTTACAAGTTTATATATAAGTATTTTATGAAAATCCAATCTTTTATAAATCATTTTAGAATTTAAGACATCACAAACACACTAAATAAAAAATACACAAAGGAAATAATGTGATATCCGAATTGATATGATTTTATCAACATCATCAAATACATAAAAAAAAAAAAAAACACAATGACATGTTATTAGTTTACAACGATACAACAATATCATGGTTAGGAGACACATAAATCAAATAGACAACTAATTAATACGCTAAGTTATTATAGACCCACTCTGATTACTCATGTAAATAGGATGGTAAAATTCAAGTTTTTAAGTAAATTCATCTGATATGTGAATTTACTATGTGAATTCGTCGAATTTACACATATTAAAATAATGACGTATATACTTTTATAATACCATAAAGTTTCATACTCATAGACTAATCAAATTAAACTAAGTACATTATACCACTTTTCGAGACTCGTTCGCCGTTCGCGACTTGCCAGCAGTTCACGGTGATGGTGAATATGAAGTTGCGCGCGAATTCAAAATATAAAGAATATAATGATTCGTATGAGTATGAGAAAAGTAAATGTTAATCTGAAATGTGTTGGAGAAGAGTTATGAAATGTATCACAAATTATATCATAAGTCATAATATGAATAATACATGTTCACAATAAATACATGAGCATGGTGAGCATTTCAGTCATATTATTTACAATTTTTAGAAACTTATAAATGTTTGTTTTTCATTTTACAAGTTTAATCACTGACATATCAGTCGATTAATACATTAAAATTATATAGAGTAATTTTTGATTACTATAAATTTTTGAATTCAATTCTTTCGATAATTGTTGTTGGTGCATATTTTTAAATTGTAATATTTCTATATTTGATTATATTTTAATTTTGTACTAAAATTGTCGGTATCTTTATAAAAGGTAGAGAATTTGAAAACCCAAGAGATCTGTCCACCAATTGCCTTATTCAATCCAAAACAAAATAAAAAAATTGCAGCTTGAACTGAAAGCTTTCACTCACATTCTATTAAGAAAACTATAATTACCACTCATTTTTTTTTTTTTATGAAAAGAAAAGTACATTACGAAATAGAACGAGACCAACTAAACGCTAAAACAAGAATTAAGAAGAAAAAGATCATTCACAATTTTCAAATAAAAAGATTGAATGTTATGATTCAAATTAATTAGTTAAATAATATGCACATCTATTGTATTTTCTAAAGATGCGAATAATTGAAGTTTTCCAATTCCAATTAACCTCGTCACATTCATTACCATCTTAACTAAAAAATAACAAAATGAAGATTTTGAAATTTAGCTAACTTGATACGAATTCTTAAAATTCAAAATTCAACTCAAATTACAGAACAGGAACCGCAATTTAACCTTCAATCAGTCTTCGGAAGGTTTGTACCATACGACCTCAATTCTAAAGATTAATAAAAAATTTAAGTTGATACTTTATAAACCTTATTATATGATAGAATATAAATCATTAAAGAACGGTAAAACAACGTAATAATATGTCAATTAAATTTTACAACTAATCAAATTAAAATTAAAAAACAAAAACATTCATTTATTTGGAAATTAAATAATCATTTTAAAAAAATATATAAGTGGGGATTATAGAATTAGAAATGGTTGAAAAAGTTGAGAAGAAAAAAATACATTTACAAACAATTATTGGCAAATCTTTACCACACAGCCCAACTACGAATTGAGAGTTTAGGGAAAAAAAGAAACACCATTTAGTATTGCAGTGTTGGTGTTGCCACTTAATACACAAACAAGCGCGCGCATAAAATCGCAAATTCAAAAAACCCATAGAGTTTCCCTTATGCTGATCTCACATCACCTATTTTTCAAACCCATAAAAAACAACATTTCACTGAATTCACTATCACTATTACTCTCCCTTGTTAAACAATGTTCCTCCACAAAAACCCTCCAACAAATTCACACTCAAATGATAATCAACTCAATCCACAAACCCAATCATCTTCTCTCTCAATCCATAACCCTCAAAGACTTCAACTATTCCTCCTTAATCTTTTCCCACATTATCCCTCACCCAAACAACTTCTCTTTCAACATCATGCTCCGTGCAACCACCACCACTTGGCATAATTACCCTCTTACCCTTCATCTTTATCACCAAATGAAATCTCTTAACCTCACCCCTGATAACTTCACATTCCCTTTCGTTTTCCTTGCTTGTGCGAACATGGAAGCTGTTCGTCAAGGACGATCGGCTCATTCCTCGGTTTTTAAACTTGGGTTGGACTGTGATCTGCATACGGTTCATTCGATGATTACTATGTATTCACGGTGTGGGGAGTTTGGGTTTGCGCGTAAGGTGTTTGATGAAATTACTCAGAAGGATTTGGTGTCGTGGAACTCGATGTTATCTGGGTATGCAAAGATGGGTCGTGCTAAGGAGGCTGTGGAGGTGTTTGGTAGGTTGAGGGAGGAGTCTGGGTTTGAGCCTGATGAGATGAGTTTGGTGAGTGTTCTTGGTGCTTGTGGTGAATTGGGGAATTTGGAATTGGGGAAGTGGGTTGAAGGGTTTGTTGTGGAACGTGATATGAAAGTTAATTCATTTGTGGGTTCTGCTTTGATTAGTATGTTTGCTAAATGTGGTGATTTGGTTTCGGCTAGAAGGATTTTTGATGGCATGCCGATTAGAGATGTGATCACGTGGAATGCAGTTATATCAGGGTGAGTAAGTTTCTTGCTGCGGTTTTTTCCAATGAATAAATAGTCATTATTGTGTAAAATATAAATTAGTCCTTTCTTTAATGATGAGAGTTATGCATATGGTTCTTAATTGAAATATATTTATTTGATTTAATTAGTTCCATATCTTGAACTTGGGGGACTAGTTTAGGTGTGGTTTGTATTTCAGGAACTGTGGTCAAGATTTCATGTATTCGTACATTGAAAAGGTTGAATAAAAATGACATGGCTTACATTTAGTGATTTGGCTCCTCTAAGGCGAGCAACTCACCTTAGATGGTGGAGTAAGTTATGTCAACTGTTGAGGAGAGATTATATATATGATGTTGTTGTTTAGATTTCATACTTCACCTCATAAAGTGAGTTATTCAATTTAGAGGAGTTAAAATCCCACATTCTGATTTTAGTAAATCAGATTGAATATAAAAATTCAGGATACAAGTCATTTGATCTTTCGTCCAATAGTTTCAATTTGCTAAGTACAAAGAATCCAAAAATTTGTGACTACTGGAAATCTAGAATCCTAATTTCTCTACGTATTTGATCTTAGCCAAGTTAATTCTTATATCTTGTATCTTGTTTGTATGTAGTATTTTTATATATATAGATGCTTAAGGAGTTAGATAATAGATATGAAACTGCTTTGGTCATGTTCCTATAATTTTTCTATGTGAGTTTATCTTAAATTGGTTTTCCTACAATCTCAATTTTTTAAATCAATTTTAATGATCCATACTGCATAACAGATATGCTCAAAATGGAATGGCGGATGAAGCAATATCTTTATTTCATTGTATGAAGGAGAGTGGTGTTAATCCAAATAAAATTACCTTGACAGCAGTGCTGTCTGCGTGTGCTAGTATAGGGGCTTTGGATTTGGGGAAAGAGATCGATGAAAATGCAACCCAAAGAGGATTTCAACATGATATTTTTGTGGCCACTGCACTGATTGATATGTATGCCAAGTGTGGGAGTTTGGAGAGTGCACAGAGAGTTTTCAATGAAATGCCTCGAAAAAATGAAGCTTCTTGGAATGCAATGATCTCTGCTCTTGCTTCTCATGGCAAAGCGAAGGAAGCCCTATCACTCTTCGAGCGCATTTCAGATGAGGGTGGTGGTGCTCGCCCCAATGATATAACATTTGTTGGTTTACTTTCTGCTTGTGTGCATGCAGGCCTAGTTGATGAGGGATATAAATTGTTTGATATGATGAGCACATTGTTCGGATTGGTACCAAAAATCGAGCACTACTCTTGTATGGTTGATCTTTTGGCACGTGCCGGTCATTTATACGAAGCATGGGATCTCATTGAGAAAATGCCTGAAAAACCAGATAAGGTTACATTAGGTGCTTTACACGGTGCTTGTCGAAGAAAGAAAAATGTAGATATAGGTGAACGAGTTACACAAATGCTTCTGGAGTTGGATCCTACAAATTCTGGAAACTATATCATATCATCAAAAATATATGCGAATGTAAACATGTGGGATGATTCAGCAAGGATGAGAGCATTGATGAGAGAGAAGGGAGTCACTAAAACTCCTGGTTGTAGTTGGATTGAAGTTGATAATCACTTGCGTGAATTTCGTGCTGGTGATGGCTTATCCCTCGACTCTGTAGATATATGTAACACAATTGGTTTGCTCTATGAAGAGCTTAAAAAGGAAGGTTATGTCCCAACAATTGTTGAATAATCTTTACAAGGGGCAGAAGACTTGTTTCATTGGATGTTGCCAATGTTGGCTGATTTGGATGGACTCTGTGGTACTCAACAGTTTCAGTTCAACTATTCATGTTTGTTGAATTGGTTTCATCAGGTTAGTATGTTGTGACAGGCTGACAGCACATACTAATATACATTGGGAACCTTACTTGTATTTGAACTGATGCTTGTATACTTTTGTACTTGAAGCTTGGATTTATATAATTTAAGGTGGACGAGCCTTTAGCTTTTACATAAGCTATCCTTTGGACACTTGAACCTTTGGCAAATCTGTTGAATAAAGGAGCTTTTCACCTTGTTGATTTGAGCAAAATCTGGCAACTTCTTCGGAAAACAAGATTTTTTATTGTGAGGCAAACAGTTGTTGCCAATGGGATCCAACAATTGCTCTTGCTTTTAGGGAAGCAACTTTAGCTTCTTTATGTGTCATATCATTATCAGCCAGACATTGAAGAGTGCTTCAAAATTTCGATACTCTATATTTAAATTTGATTTTCATCAATTAAGGTTTAGATAGGTCTATATTATAGCAGACATAATTTTTTCAGATCAGATGAAGTAAAGATAATTCTTTGGCCATCACACAGATTCAACAAAGAACAGTGATAAAAAGTCGATTTGCTAAGATGACAGGAGTCAGGAGTGTAAGAAAATATTTGTAAGATTTTCTGATTTTGTTCTATTTTATTTTCTACTTTCATTGAGTTATTCTCTATGATATGACAAAGTTCTTCAAAATCACGAGACTTCGTTTCATACTCTGCTCTCATTCTTCCTTTTTGTATGATGGTTGGGTTATCATCTTAAATGGCATCAGAAGTGCCTTTTATGATGTATTCTTAGTTGGTTGTTTTCCAACAGAAGTGGAAATATGTTGATCTAGTTTGAGCTTTCCTCATATTGAAGCTTGATGAGAAGCTGACCTACTTATGAAGTCTCTTCTCCTAAGATGCACCAGGGGAATCTACTCTCTTGTATAGATGACAGTGATTTTGAAGCTGACATTTTTTGAGGGGATATCGTCATATTGGTCCCTGAATGTGAGATGTGTTGTCACAATAGTATCCAAATGTATTGAAATTGAAAATACATCTCTAAGTTTCTATTTTGTTAGTAATTTTATGGATTAAATGACCAACAAAAAAACACATTCGACAATTAAATTGAATAACTAAAAACAGATTTGAGAATCAAAATGACTAATAATATATAGATATTTTCTTTTGTAGTTTTGATATATTCAAAGACTACTGCGACAACGCCTCACATGTTGAATGACAAAATGACTCTCATTGATTGAGTCTCCCATTCAACACTAGAGATTCAACACTAGAGCACTAGGGAGACCAATGCTCGGGCCTAAGCATATCAATTCATACTACCCTTGCTGTATGACTCCCTTGCACCTCCTGTGCAGAGAATTGAGCCAACTTAGGTTTTAAATAACGAAACTAGACACCAAGCAAATGGGCTGAGGAAAGAGGAAGTTCCCTAATGGAGAGACGGGATGGGCCACAATCCAATTTTGGCCCAGTTAGTGAATCCCAAAGAACAATGGGACCAACTCTTTCCACCCCACGTTTCTAAAAATCCACACATGATTCTGGGAACTACATGTTCGAACGGCAAAAAGTGTGTTTTTGCCTCGAAGCACGCATTTGGCCGTTATAAAGATTTTTTTTTTTCTGTTCAAATGTGTACTATTGAAGTGACTTTAGGGTGAGAAAAGTTGGGTGCAAGAACAATTCATAGTAGAGGTACAACTCACACCTACTTATTAAGCTGGGTATATCATCTCATAATTACTCATGGAGTAACTTGATCCATCCTCATATACAAGATTTGTTAATATACACCTACTTATTTATTTTATAGAAGGAATACATTAACAAATTATAACTAAAAGGTTGAATGTATTTGAAAGTGTAGCTTATTGGCATAATCGTTTTAAAAATATAAGTGAGTTTATGCTAGCAATTCCAACAGGCATTTAGTAGAATATATCCATTCATTTTTTAGGAGTAGTTGCATATGTTAGTGACATAATTAAAAACCCCAGAAGGTATACGTTGCTAAAATACTCTGACAGAAATTGGTACCGAAATAATAATAACTGATTTTGATTGAACAATATTTTGGTTATTGTGGCCAAAATTTTGTTTACATCAGAAAATCTAGTTTACAAAACTATTAAAGAGTTTAGTGTCTCACAATTAATATCTGGTTTCAAAATAAAATGTCGACTAACTTTTCGTTTGATTGCCCTATTTAAAATTATAATTGTTGTCAAATACATAACTGCAGTCTATATAAAATAATATCTACAATCTAATAGTAATATAACATACTCATTCATAAAAGTTAGTGGATGTATATACATTTAGTAGTCGTGTACAATGAAATTAGTATGGTTCATGATCAAACTCGAAGTTGGTTACAATATAAAAATGAATTAGAGAATATGTATGGGCGTAAATCGATGTATGTGGCAATTTCTCTACGTGGCTTTGTAGTTACATTCGGAAACTAATTAAGAGAATCATTGAGAGGACAAAATGCACGATGCAGAGAGAATCTTAATTACATGTACTATATGATACACTAATTAATGTCTACACATATATAATATAAAAATAATAATAATACTACTACAAAACTAGGTGCATTTGTTCCTCTGCACGTGATTGCAAAACTAGGTAATGCAGGATCGATGTAAGTTTCTCATTAATCTGCATATATATATATGAGATAGCTAGGTGTTGTCTACTTCTCAGGAAAATGTCTCTTAGCTCACACCAAGACGCAAAAAGTGGAATGCAGCCAAGGGTGATTTGCCGGCACTTATACAGTAATTAATCGACTGTATGCATTTACATTGATGCATAGTGTCGACAAGTATCCCTTGGCTACATTTCGCTTTCTACTTCTCTTGTGTGATGCTCTTTGCAGACTGTGTTGATATATCCAGTTAAATTGTTATTGTATTGTAGCACTATCATTCATGGAGTTAATACTATATATAGATATTTTATATTTATATATATCATGCCTATTTCAGTAAGGGCAATATGCATGTATATATCACACTTAAATAGTATAGATAAAACTTAGCCTTTTACGGCTGTAACTGTCTTAGATAGTTGTAATTAGGATAGTTAGTTTAGTTTGTAATGTACTTTTTCTGTTAATTTTGCCTTTCATCTTCATCCAAATCAGTTTACATGGAATGAGAAGTATTATTCAGAATATGCTTTATGATTCTCACTTCCTTGGGGTATACCATTTTGTGGTTAGTTTAGTCTGATATATAGTAAGGTGAAGCAAGCAAGCTACTGTTTTGTTGTTATCCTTATGGTTGATCTGTTATGACATCTTACTGAGGAAACTTTCTTAAATATAAGTGCTCAATTTCTTATATTGAGTGTCGGGTTTCCAACAGCGGTCATAGTAAGAGTTGCAGTAACATTAATTGTGATATTTGGTGTTGTGATAAAATGCAGTCGATACGGTATTAATTGAAGATGTTTTGTGAGTTTCACAACATAAAAATTGTTATGTCGCAGTCTAGACCGCATTAAAGGACCTTTATTTAAAACCATCAGAGTGTACTAGATTTGATTAAAATTAGATCTTGATTGTGGACGTGAGTTTGGTGAAACTCTCCAAATCCTTACTTCTAGTTTTCATGGTGGAAACACATTGCGACGCTAGAATTGTGATATAAATGTGTATCCTAACATAGCATTAATCTCCACGAAAGTTAAAATTGATTTAGTCTCACCTTAGAAGCTAAACCTTCCTTCTTCTAATGGAATCAATTGTTGATGGTAAAATTGATTCCTTTTAAATGATCCAAACACCTTTCCAAAAGAATGAAATCACGTCAGATCTATGTACCGCACAATTGAGGGTTGGAAACTAGTAATCAAACTTATAGTTAGTTGATTTTTTTTGACAATATAAAAAGTTGTTTAAATGTAATTTCGATAATTTATAATTTTAGTCTTCTTATTTCTAAATCAAAGGATATATAGTCTTTAGATTTTTAATTTTTATTTTTTTGGGTTTTAAAATTTTTAGAAATCTTACCATCACTAAATTTTGACTCATATATTTGGGTGTTGAGATAAACATAGGTGCATTAACTCATTCTAAGACGAGTTACTATAATTGTCAAATAGTATTTGTTTGTTAATTAAGTAAATAAATGGTGATTAAATTGAATCATAATATTTTCCTCATTCAAAATATTTCTAATCCGTTTTTTTTTGGACTCAAAATATTTATAATCCTCACTAGAAAAAACTCTTTCAGTCAAATATAGAAATATTTTTCTTTGAAAAAAAAGGAGATCTTACTATTTGAAATGCAATAAGAAATTGGTTGACTAATTAAGGAGACACGTAAAGAGGATAAAACTTACAGACTATTCCCAATTGACACGGAAAATCCATAGTAATACATAAATCACATCACATGGCTTAATTGATTCTAATTAAATTTTCCATTTTCAATATTCGAACACAATCCAAAAAGGTAAAGTAAATTCTTCCGTATTGATACATAGTACCGAGAACAATAACACCTTATCAAGGATTATTTGTCTTCACAACAAAGTAGATGTGTTATATCTAAGATCAAATCTCATACACAAAAGTAGAAAATAAAACATTATACACAAAATCAAAATCAAATTAATTCAATTTAAACCAAAATAAATTAGTTAGAGAAAAAGATATTTTTGACTTTAAAATCAAATTAATTGGATGATCAAATAATAAAATCAAAAATTTCAGATAAATGACATGTCTTTTCATCATCAAAGATTGAATTTAGCGGAATATATTAATCTCTTACAATATGTGAAATAACATTTGAATTTTGATTATGAAATGTTCACATTTCGTGGGTGACAATATCTCGTTACGTGGAGAGAAATAAAACATAATAAAAAAAAATTCTCCTAAATAGATTCAATGCAATCAAAGAGCACCCCAAAAATGAAGTCAAAATCTTATTAGATACTCATTGATTAGCTACAAATATTCTTATTGACAATGCTATAACACAAATTGGGTGGTAAACACTGTTACAGTCTCTTTTCTTATTGTATTCTATTCCCACAAAAACAGTAATTATTCAATCAACAAATAGTTTTGAGAAGAAAATGGGAAA
Source organism: Cicer judaicum (assembly GCA_037974835.1). NCBI lineage: Eukaryota > Viridiplantae > Streptophyta > Magnoliopsida > Fabales > Fabaceae > Cicer > Cicer judaicum. Next base: position 4,645,837 of record JBBPBS010001075.1, on the reverse strand, counting down.
GTCAACTTAAGTTTGCTTGTTCCTACATATCCAAACCTTATTGCTACAACTAGAAAGATGAAAATTGATTCCAGGCAAGAAGAACTGTTTTGGATAAGGAACATAATGGTTATTTGTTTTTTTAAGAGTTGGAACACTCTTATTTGTTTCTCAATTGTCACATTTTTCCTCTTGTTGTGAGAATTATAATACTTAGTGTATTTTTAGTTCTATAATGATAAAAAAAAATCATTTTTGATTAAAAATAAATTAAATATAAAATAATTTATGTATTAATAAAGTAAACTGAACAATAAATTAAAAATTTAACGATCAATTATACACACAAATTATCCAAATTTGATTTTCGAGATATAATCAATTATGAAAGTAAAGTCAATTTTACTAAAAGAAAATACTTAAACATGTAAAAATTAATTTTATCCTCTTAAAATAATTTATATCAAAAATTGAATCCCAACATTTTACTTAAATAGTCACAAGTTTGACTAAAAATAAGTTAAATGAATATAATAGCAAAAAAAAGTTGGGCAAAAACAGTGTCACATTCTCCAATTTGGAAAGTTACATGACCCCCTCAACAAGTAAATATTGGGAATGAAAAGGGGTGAAGTGTAGTTTGGAATATTTTCTCTAAGGAATCAAGAATCAAGTGGTAAGATGAATGTTGGAATTTCATCCTTTGACATTTTGTAGTTATATAAATACATTGGCAACCATGATGATACAGAACATACACAATCCAATGTTAAGTGTTTGTTTAGTTGATATTGCTCCAAAGTCTTACATGAAGAGGTAGAGAGAGTATATTTGAGCCAGGATGACTTGCCGGCATTAATATTAAGGTGTTGTTGCTGGTGAGTAATCTAGGCTCACATTTGCTCTTTTTCCACTCATATAAGACTTGTGAAAGAGCTCTAATTGAAATATTTATCTCCCATCTATTTTAAAATATATTATGTAAAATGTTTTTTAAAAAAATGTGGAAGGTTTGTTCATCTAGTTTGATTTATTTAATACTTGTTTGATTGAAGTTTTAAATTTTTGTTCTATTCTCATTATTGTTCATAAAAATGTCAACATATAGTTTATATTAAATCTACTTCCTGTCTCTCATATTTATAATGAGGGAAGTTAATGTGTTTATAAAATAATCTTTTGATCAATTTCTTGATGTGGAGAAACACACAATTTGTGTATTTGTTTGCATTTTCATTTACAAAGGAATTCAGTTCAAATAGAAATCAGAGAAACAAATGGCAACATAGGAAAATGATGACAAATCTCTGTTCATTCCTTCCACAATGAATTACAATACATTCTTATTCTTATATAGGACATGCTATGCCTTAACCATTAACTAGCTCCATCTAGCTTCTAACTAACTTGTAACTGTCTAACTATTTACAATTTTGGCTAACTAACTTCAAGTAGCAAGTGAATTGTAGTTTTAATTTGATAACTTGTAACAGAAGTAAGTATAACTAAGTGTCTTTATGCATTGCGATGGTCAACAAAACTATCTATAGTTGACCACTTTTTACACGCCAATAAATAAGGATACTTATTTGTGACCATTGTGTCTAAGTATGACGGCGGAATCACAATATATCTGATGTAAGTTAAATATGCAATTGTACATATTAAAAGATAAGTAAAATAAATAAAGATAGTTCTTATGAACGTTGATTATTTTATTAGTTTTAACACTTTTGTAAATAATAATTTGTTAGTTGTAAAAGTAAAAACAGGTAACACTTTTTGCTATTAGTTTAAAATGAATTTTGGGTTTAAAATGTAAGTTTAGATAAAAGAGCAAATGATTAAAAAGTAGGTTATGAAAATGAGCGAATGACACAATTATCATAATTTTAATTGTACTAATGCTATTCTTAGATTCATATTCAAATCCAATCATACTTAAGTTACAAATTCTATTGCTCTATGGACTTAAATGTTATTCCTAGTTAATTAATGTCAACTATATTTTCAACATCTTGATTTAATCCATATTAAACAAACATTTCTATCTTTTCACTTTATCAAGTTCAAAGGCTAAATATTACATCTAAAGTGACCGACTTTAGATTTAAAGGTAAGTGTAAAATAGCTTGAATAAATAAATGCAAAATATGTCGTAAACACATTAATCAATGAAACTTACTGAAAACATCATTGTTTCGTTAATTACAAGAAAATCAACTTACAATAAGCTTGAAAATGAACTTAGAATGGAAGATAACATCAAAACAAATATTACAAATGAGATTATTACAGAAACAAGGAATGATAGTAGAAAAACACAAGCTTAGAAAACATCTAAAGTAACATTTGTAGAAAATAACTAAAGTAACATCTGCTTCAACTTATTTTACAGAAAATAACTAAAGTAACATCTGCTTCAACTTGTGCAACTATAACATTGACAATGTTCATTGTGATGATTTTAATTTGAATAATTCACTTGATAATGAAGAGGATAACGTAGAGTAAACAAACCCATTTGATCATTTGTGTGATCTATTTAGTCCAAAAAATTGGGATGCTCTTGATTCTGAAATGATTGATTTTTTAGTATTAGTTTAAAGTTGTATTTAGATGCTATTTAAAATTTGCTAACTTTTGATGAATTTAAATAAAATAGTTTGAGTTTTTTGATATTTCATTCAATAAAAATATAATATTTTAAAATAACTTATAATTTTTAAATTACATTTTTTATTAGAGCTCAATTTTTTATATTCAAATTTGACCTCAAAAGAACGTTAATGGTGCTGCACAAACTACACACCTAGCATAATTGTTTTCAAAAACATCAATTACATACAACTAAGTCTAAAATAACCAAAATACTAATATTAATAAATAAATAAATAAACACCTAACATATTGATTATAATTACTACAATGCATGAAGGCTAGATTTTTTAATAGTGTCAATTTTCTCCAACTTCTTGAGTATGTAACTCTAAGGTTATATATCATTTCATTCCTAGTTTGTATCCAAGTAAATTAAAAACACTTTCTAGCTCTTTGGTCAAGTTTTTCACTATGCGGTTCCTAAGTAGAAACAAAACATAGGCTTTAAACGCTTTCAAAGTAGATATATCACGAGGTTTTTTTTATGCAAAACATGAGAAGGTAAAGTTGTACTTGAATTACACTCTATGGCATTCTATCCATGAAGTAAACAACTTGACTTACAACATACCCCAAAAATTTAGGAAGCAACTGCAATAAGAACAATCTCTAATCTCATCCAATTACATATTATTTCTTTAGCTTGTGTTCACCCAGTACGTTTCTTTTGCAAGATGACATATGTGGCAAATCTAATCTTTTTTGCACAAAGTTATGTGAAAAGATCAAATGAGTCATTTAATTTATAATAGAGGGGGTATATTGTGTTGAATTTAAATTATTTAAAAAAGTATTAAATGTGTTTAAAATTTTATAAATATTTACAAATTTAATCTACTAGTAAAAACTATTGATTTAACGATTGAATTGATTAAATTTCATGTCTTCGATAAATTATTAAGTGAAAAAACTTGTGTTTGATGTAAGTTGATCACCACCCATATATGTTATTAAGATTAAGGCTCTATTTGTTATAGATTTTCAAAAAATTAATTTTAATATAGAATAATATAGAGATTATTTTTTCAGAGATTTTATAAAATACATAAATTGTTTTATGTTTACATATTGTAGTGAAATTGCCATATTTTTTGGGGCTAGTATGAGTTTGAGATATAATTTTTTTTTTTAAATTAACATAAAGTTGAATATTGAGGAACCAATCATGAATTAGATTTTATATATATTTTTAAAGTAATAATGAAAAGCAACTATATATATATTATTAAATTCAACTTAATACATTTAAATAATAAAAAATTAATTACGCATTATCTATACTAAGCGAAAGATTGTCTTGTGGAGCGTATTTAGGCGACATTCCCACAAGAAAATCAAACAAAAGACGATTTTATTAAAATAAAAGGATTTAAAGATACGTTTGAAACAGTGCTACACATCATAATTTCGAAAACAAATTTTATGTTTAACATATATATTATGTATGATAAACGATTTGTTGATGACCGAAAAATATAATAACAAAGATATATTTAAATTTAGTGTCAATTCTTGAAGATTTAGAAAAATCATCGCAATATAGTTAAGACTCTACGATTTTAGTGATACTATGTAGAGAATTATGACTTGCTTTGTATGTTGATGTGATTTTAAGACGCACACTTCTATTACAAACTTAGGCATGATATCACTTGCCATGCATGCCTCACACCGATATCAAACCTTCAACGACAATTTCCACTTACACAAGGATAAATATTGCAATATAAAATATTTTGATAAGTGGAACTCTGGTGTTTAAAACTCAGTAATGTGCTTCACAATGACATCATAAAATATCAAACAAAAATCGACCCTATGAGAGTTGACGAAGTAATATATTTATCACACTTTAATATAAATTTTATTTTTTATACTTTTTGTATTTACACTAACAAACTTCTTATATACAAGTTTAATTGGAGGCCACGTGTTGAGTTCAAGTGCAAAATTCTCAAAGGAGAGATGTGTACTCCCGCTTTACCTATTTGATTTGTTTTATCAGTGGAACCACTACTAAAAAAACAAGAAAAATCACTTGAATCAACACAAAAATTACGTGTTATAGAGTAATTTGTAGAAGGCGATTTACAACAAAGCAGAGAGTATATATATGGCTTGCTTTAGAAAACATTCCAAGCTATTTATTTCTATCACCCAACAATTGTGTGTCCCATGTTTCCATCAACAAGAATATACCCTTGTTCAGTAGTGTTGCACATACAAATCCCTCTAGAGTTGTCATTTCCAATATAATTCAGGGTGTTCTATAATTTGTTTGAGATTTATTGCACAACTCTTGAATAAGTTGTTTCTTTTTTTGATTTCACCTATTATCCCACTTTACAAAGATTATATTAGGATTATATCGAGAGTAACTCTAATTTTCAAAACTACGAGTTCAACATGTTAATTGTTAACCACGATTTCTTAATCGGAGGAAACTCAACATTTTTAAAGATGTCTTCAATGTAATTGAGAACTTTCTCAATATGGATTCGCGATATGTAGTAGGATATTAATTAATTAATTAATTAATTAATTTTTATTTCTAATTTTTTTATTATTTAAATGTATTAAGTTTGATTTATTAATATATATTTAGTTTTTTTAATTATTATTTTATTTATTTTTTAAATAGCCAACGTTTAGAGCCGATTGAAGCTCAAGGCATGCAAGTGAAGCTAGACCCTTAGGCCTGAAATTGTTTGGGTTCTAAATTAGGTCTCGAAATAATGTATGTTATACTGTCAATTCCGTTTATAAACAAGGAAATTGCTGTGGATAAGTGGTACTTCAAAGAATATCAATTGCAAAGTTTTATGATCAAATAGTGTGTTTTGCATTTTGCACTTAAAATGTGCTCTGTTTTTATTTTTTTATTTTTTTATTAAACTACTTTTAAAATAACAAAATCTTAAAATGTGTTATTTTTTTTAATTAAATTACTTTTAAAATCAGTCATGTTCGTAATAACTATATGCCAATGTATTTTATTACGGATCATACATTAGAAATATTGTTTAATTATTGGACGTATGTCTATTTTTCTTTTGATAAAACTATGTCTAACTTTAATATAATAATTACTTGATTATTTGGCTCTCTTGATATAGATTCGTCAATAATCATACTTTTAAAATTATAATAATTGATAACAAAGATATAATATAATATTTTTAATAAAAATTTTGATTAAAATTAAATAGGTTTCATTTAAACTTTTACTGTAGATCTAAAAATTATTTATTAATTTTGTTAGATGGAAGATTTGAACTATGACCTCCTTGTCACTCCAACTCTCTAACCATCATACCACCTTTATGAATCACTTTATTAATTTATTTATTTATTTATGAATTTTACTATTAATAAGAGAAAAAACTAAATACATGGTTGCAATCCCAACGTTCAACGTTATATTAATTTTAAAAAATAATATAAAAATATCATTAATTTATTAGATGATCGCATATTAGGATCCGACCTTGTCATGGCCTCAAGCAGTATACCATTTTAGTAATTTCTTTTTAAGTGGAAAGATTGTGATGTTTTTTATACAATAAGGATATAATGCAAAAAAAAAAAAAATCTATAAAATCACCGATTTGTTTTTGTTAAATTGCTATAAAAAGGAAATTTTTTTATAACCTAATAAAACATCTTTTCATTTGAGAAATTTTTATATTATTTATCATATTTTTTATATTTTTTGAAACTATAACAAACACATAAAAATCTATGAATAAAAAAAAACATAAAAACTATAATTAATAGACCTAACTTTTAATTTACTTTATCTTTGAAGAAACAACCACCAATATAGAGCATAATCATAGTGATTTTTTAACAATCTTTAAATAATTAATTAATAGAAACGTGTATTTAATATTTTTTAGTTATCTGATTTAAACACCTATTAAAAGCTTTTAAAGAAGTCATCATGAATTTTTGAGGAAGAGCAATGTATGTGTTTCAGTCCATATATATTGTTGTGGAATCCATTAATTAAGTCAAAATCTTATCAGATACGATCTTATGACATTGACAATGCCATACTAGAAACATATGGGTAACCACTAACCACCATGGCTTTCTAGCTGCTTTAATTCATTTTCTATATTCTATTCCCTTAACAAGACTAACTATTAATCAATCAACAAATAGCTTTGCAAACAAAATCAGCCAATTGTCAACGACAACTATTTCTTTTTTCTATTCCTCCCTAATTAATATAAAATTAATTTACATATACAATCAATTAAAAATAATATTTTTCAACTTATTAGTAAGATTTAAATTTTTCTATAATTATTTTTGAAATCACATACATAATTTGTCATGATATACCAATTATGTAAATTTTTTATATTATTAATGTATGAAAATTAAACTATATTTTTATAGAAATTTATTTAAATACACATACAATGAATTTTTTTTATTAATAATTAATCACAAATTTCAAATTATTAAAAATATTTAATTTTTATGATAATTATTTCTAAAATTATATATGATATGATAATAATATAAAAATTTTAATATTAAAACTGCATAAAATTTTCACATATATAACTACACTGCATGTAGCAAAACAAAATTTGATTCCATTACAAATAATATTTTTCGATAAGAAGAATAAAGTACAGATTGGCCGTATGAGAGGTCAATGTCTAATATGGAATATTTTATTTTGGGAATTGAAACAATAACCTTTCACTTTATTGTGCTTATAAATACATAGCGTAACAAAGAGTTGTGACATATATTTGAGTGTGGAACACTATGGGTTAAGTTGCATTGTTAATGTAGTTGATAATTTGCTCAAATGTCTTGCAGTCTTGCATGAAGAAGTAGAGAGAGTATATTTGAGCCAAGGATGACTTGCCGCATTCAGTCTTCTTTTTAAGAAAGTGTTGTGGCAAGAAGTCCTGACTCACTTTTATTCTTTTTCTTTTCATACGAGACTCACTCATGAGATTAAATTTGCAAATAATCTTTTAAAATTTTGTATTTTTTTGTTTGATTTTATCAATTGATATATATATATAAATATATTTATATATATATATATATATATTTATTTATTTCATATGTCAAAATAAGAATATACTAATTTCTATGAAATCTACGAAAAAACAAAGAGTTACAAGAGTAGTTTAACCGTGTTATAATAAAAGATGTTTTTATTTTTTACACGTCATTATGAATAATGAATATATTACACTAAAAAGTTCTCATTCAGATGTAGTGACTGTTCTTCTTTCTTCTGACTTCTTTCATGGTTTCTTGAATTGAAATCTCTAACTTCCCTTTTCTTAAATTGAAATGATCTACTGTGTTAATATATGAAAATGCAAGAGTTTAAAAATGGATGCAATACTCTCTCATTAAGTTAATTAATGAATATTTACATTTAGTATAAGAAACAAATAAGATCTAACGTTGACTTGTATGGATATTCTCAAAGGCTGGCCCACAATAAGGAAATTAGAAAAACCTAGTAAACATAGTAATATGAACATTATCTCAAAGGCTGGCCCACAACAAGGAAATTAGAAAAACCTAGTAAACATAGTAATATGAACATGATCTCACTTAACTTTTAACGTAACTGTCAAATTTGAAGATGCTTAGAGTTAATATATTTTCAATAAAATATTTATATTTTAATATTGTTTTAAATAATAGTCACTTAAATATTTTGATATTTGTTTTTAAGTTAACTCATTTGCTTTATTTAAAGTTTTAATAATTTTTACGAGGATTATTTAGAATATTGTAAGAATATTCACTACGCCAAAAATAGCCTTTTACAGCGCTTTTTTTAAGCCTTTTACAGCGCTTTTTTTAAAAAATAAGCACCGTGGAAACGAGCGCTGTAAAAGCTACAACAGCGCTTTTAAAAAAGCGGTATAAATCATGTAAATATAACGCGCGCTTGTTATGAACCTTTAGAGCGCTTTTCGTAAGAAGCGCTGTAATAGGCATACCCATAATTCATATTTTTGGTGTACCTTTTTACAGCGCTTGTTCTAAAAAGCGCTGTAATAGACATATCCATAATTCATTTTTGGTGTACCTTTTTACAGCGCTTTTTCTAAAAAGCGCTGTAATAGGCATATCCATAATTCATATTTTTGGTGTACATTTTTACAACGCTTTTTTGTAAAAAGCGCTGTAATAGGCATACCCATAATTCATATTTGGGTGTACCTTTTAGAGCGCTTTTTGGGTGTATTTTTTTTTTTAATGCCCTATATATATATTTGAAAAGCGCTTTTTAGCTTTTTATGACATTTTTTTTATAAAGCGTTGTCTTTTATCCTTTTATCCAAAATAATTTTGAATCAGACAACAGCACACAACCTAATTTACAACATATATTACCCTGTAACCAGAATCAGTAATTTACTATAAGCAATTCACAAGCAGTTCACACAATATGTCACCCTGTATATATTACCATGTAACATGGTATTTTACAACATAAGTAACTACATATACATTGAACCTAATTTACAACATATTCATATGCATGTTTATATATTGTCCTATGATCATATACATATAATAACTAAAAATATATACATAATATGCACTAGCTACCATATAATATTCAGATCCCTTGCCCAACAGCATGCTATTTCCCAGAAAATCAAATAATTTTCATTTCAAGCACATACTAACACCATTCTTCCTTTAATTCCATCAGAATATGATGGACTGGAATTGTCAAACCACTGCAATATAAAAATGGAACATATTATATTAAGTTAGTATCAAATATATAGATAATTTATATATGGAAATCATTTAATGAAAATACCGTACCGTTTCTGGGATAATAGTTTTATTCTTGACAACAATCTCCTTCATGAATCTCAATACGTAGTACCCACAGTCGATGTTGTTTGTTTGACGAGGGCACTTTATTGGGATCCATGTAATGTTATTATACTTTTGCTTCGACACTATAGCACCTCTTTGAGCTTGATAAACTTTTAAGGCACTATCGAATGAATAAATGTGATTATTATAGCATGAACAAACACATTATATATATATGTAAGAAATAAATGAATATTACTTACGTGTCGAGCATAGTCTTTACTTCGGAGTGATTGTTGTAATCGCCATGCACGAGATCCAAATAGTATATAACTTCAGAGACCCCATTGATTACAAATAGCACCCAATGTGCCCTACAACAACAAAAAATTGGTTAAGAAATTTTGTTTATACACAACTAATAAATTAAATTGTCATCAATTAAGAAAGATAAAATTTCGTACCCTGAATTATATGGTGCGAAGAATAATTTATCCTTTTCTTTATTTGCTTATAACATATCTACAATATATTTCTTTACATTATCTGGATCGAGTTTCCACATCGATATCTTGTGCAGAGACAAGAATGAGTATTTATTTGACAATTTCATCGTGTACACGACTTCTCGTACAAAAATCTTCAATGAAAATTTTAAACTAGATTAATTACCAATACATTTAATTAATTACCAATAAATGCAATTAAATTAAAAGTATTTTTTACCTTATGTACAAGCTCATTACAGTAGTATTGAGCTCCTTATGTTCGAGAAGTTCGTATATGTGCTCCTTTTCGATTAATTCATCATACTCATCTCCGACTATATCTTTATTCATGGGTACGATGCGCGGATCGTCGCTGCTGCCCATGTTCTTTTTTACTTGGATGTCAAGACACACCCCGTATTTACCAAGGCATGGCTGACTCAATTTAGGAGCAGCAGCGGCGACCGATTTTCCCCGATCCAGTTTTTTTCTTGCTGCAAGTTTTGTAGCAGCTGCTTTATTACCCGACAGTCTTTGTGGTTTGGCAGCTTTATTAACCTCCAATTTTTGAGGTTTGCTGCCTTTTTTTGGATGTGCGGGTGGTTTATTTGTTTGGATCTACAAAAATGAGGTTAAATGTTAGTTTATTGAATCTGAAAAAATTGACAAAACCTTATGCAATAAATGTGACAAACCTTTTCGGGAGATGTGACTTCCTCGTTTCTGGGAGGCATTGTATTGAGGGCAACAAGGTTTGTGGGCCATGCCACGTAACTACCAATAGCTTCGCCCAATGTCTGCATATCTCCGTCGTTGTCCGGTATCGGCAACGGTGCAGCTGGTTCGAAGGCAACAGTAGGCGATACCTTGACATGGCCCGCAGGGATCGGAGTATTGTGCAATACTTCTCCCAAAGTATTGTACAATTTTCCTTTTCCCACCTTCCAGTGAGTAGGCGATGACAAGTATAGGAAGCATGAATTGACACCCTAAATCAATAGTTAAAACATAAGTTCAATTAATATATAATATTGTTTAATGCATAAGTAATTAAAGTAAGTAATTAATTACCTCGGGAATACTCTTCAAACCGACATTGCAACTAGCGGTTTCACTCTCCATTTGTATTTCACGTTGGAGCTGTTCCGGAAGTTGCTTGTCTTTGTTCGTATTCACCAAGAGTGCCACTTGCTCAGATAGGATTCTGAGCTTCTTTAATACTTCCTTGTTGGAAGGTTTTTGGCGCGTCTCTTGAGGAAAAAAGCCTTTGGGAGTTACGCCAAATCCTTTCCCCCTAACTCGGCCGGAATACTCAGGGACATTAAAAACTTTTCCCATAATGTCCCTGCAACTAGCCTTACTGCCCTCTTCATTTGCAGAACTTTGTTCGATAGTCTCCTAAAATACATGTAACATTAAAAAGATAAGTTCAATAGCATTTTTAAAATACAATATTAAAAAGTATTCAAGTGATTATGTACTTACACAAAGTTCTACTATTTTTTTGACATTTTCATTATCAACCACCCCATCTTTATTTACTCGAGCTTCCTTCCACAATATATGACGACCCAATGGTTGATCGGATTGGGTGTCTTGTCGCTATTCGTTAATATCATAAACAAAATAATACAAATTAGTTACACAATATAGTTTATAATTACTTACAAGTTGTCGCGTCCGGTTTGTCTGCGAAAAAAGGAGTCGCCACCAATTTTATTTTTATTAAAGGAAAAATTGGATAAAACCTAAGATAATAATATTTGAACCAGAAATTCGGATTCGGGAGTCGATTAAGAATAGAGAAGTATTACCACCCTATAACGTCCGTTAAAACGGTTACCCCCTAATTAATTGTGTACAAATTATTTATTTGTTTATATATTTTTACCCCCAAAAAGAATAGTAAAAAAAATAAAAATAAATTATTTACATTAATAAAGGAAATAATTTTTTTTTTTTGTTAATTTGGTTTGACAAGGGAAGACCTTGCTCCTACATATCCCCGGGTGCAATAGGAAAATCAAAACTCACGTAGTTCTTGGGTAGAAAATATTTGTGTGTTGATTGATTTTATTATTAATTTTTATTTTTTATATCAAAATAAATTCACACTATAGTGGTGATAATAATAATAATAATAATAAGAATAGGAGTGACGTATTGTTTATTAATTTGTAAATCGTTTTATTTTTAAGAAAATATTTTTACTATTTTTTTTTACAACTTATAAAAGGATAAAAATTCGAGAACAAATTCGTGAGTCGGTGGCACATATATGGGACGAACTGACGGCGGTAGTAATAAGAAAATACTTTTACTATTTTTCTATTTTTTTATTTTTACAACTTATAAAAGGATAAAAATTCGAGAACAAATCTGCAAGTCGGTGGCACATATGTGGGGCGAATCGACGACGGTAGTAATAAGAAAATACTTTTACTATTTTTTTTATTTTTTTTATTACAACTTATAAAAGGATAAAAATTCGACAACAAATCCGCGAGTTGGTGGCACATCTGTGGGGCGAACCGACGGCGGTAGTAACCAAAGAGTTTAAGATCTAATGCACAAGATAAAAAAAACAAAATAGAGATAATGAATCACAAATTTGATAAAGAAGTAGACAATTATACAACAATCGATTTGATCCTTATTAAACTTGATTGTTAAACTAAAAAAAAGAATTTCTTGTTTATATCATACGTGCATTAAATAGTAAAAACAACAACTCTATAACAACAATAATGTCAAAAATAGATGATGAGAAAAAAAAAAAAGGTTTACCGCACTGGAGAAATTTTTTATTAGCCCTTGATTCCAATCATTTTCTCTACTTTTTCTCCCCCTTTTTTCAGTTTTCTGGTCCTCTTATTTATAGTTAGAAATTAGGTTTAAATTTTTTTGTAAGACAATAATTCTCATTAATGATCATTAAAGTTAGCATTTTCAAAAACCTACCATAATCACTTAAGGTATGATTTTTTTTACCCCTTTTTTAGAAACAATAAATTAAATCAGAATTAATATCTTTTTTTTCTTTTAAATGTTTTTATTTTATTTAACTTAACAAAAAGTCAAGAATATGCTTAATATTTATTATTATATTTTTTCTGCAAATAAAAAAAGAAGAGCTGACAAAAATTAGGTGTCAACAGCCAAATTGTTTATTTTTATCATTTTTTACTTTTTTTAATTTTTTTATTATATATTTATTATATTTCATAAAAACTTTAAAAGTGGCGGACAAAATTAGGTGTCATGCTAGCCCACTTGTCATGCTAGCCCTTTTAGATATGTGAAATCTTCTTTAACGTTAATTCCTTCTTTTGAAGCTCCAAAGTTCATATGTTCTTCTTTTAAGATCTTTCAAAATAATTGTTCGTAACATGAGGTAGTCAACTTTTCCTTTGAATTGAATATCGTCGGTCAATGCATGTCATTTACTCTTGATAAACGGATTCTTGTTTGAATGGGTCGCACTGCCTTTATTCTATATAATAAGAATCAAAGGGGTGCCCCAATTATAGTCTGATACTCATCTTCATATATTCAAGCCTCATATACTTCCAACATCTTCATTTTTCGATTTGTAGGCGGCTAGAATATCCACAGTACAAACTTCAAATTCTTCATGTGGTTGATACATTCATAACACATTTGGACAATGATTAATATAAAGAGCACTTTTCTAGGGGATTAACGTGACGTTAATTTCCTGCCCCAACATATCGAGGCCCAGGGTTTTATGTATACCGTTTAGTGGAATTTATAGCATGATCGAAATTATGTATGAGATTTTAGCAAACTTATTTATGAATGGACTACTTGCAAATATGCTTGGTATATGGTTTGAAGAAGGGAAAGAAAAGTAATGTTTGGTAAGAGATTGTGAAATATATGATGGGTGAGAATGGAAAAGGAAATAATACAAAATGCATTTATTGATATTCAAAATATTGAGGAACAAAAGTGTGTCGATTCTATATTAAAGTATCGTAGAACTTTAGGCACATCAATAAGATCGATGTTTTAGAATCAAATAACATTAATGATTATGGGGAAACTTGATAACGTTTTCATTCATGACCTTGTATGAATCAAAAATTCATACAAGGTTTGCCATTTTGTAGATTGATGAATTTTTCATGACATCAAATAATAAGTGGTATTGATGCAAGTTCAATATAGACGACCCAACTTCTAGTATGTTCATGACCTAGAAGTAGGGGGTGGATGATGAATATAAGTCTAATTAGTATCAGGTTCAAATCTTGTGGACAAGTAACTTGTGATGGAGTATAAATATTTGAGTAAAAGATGACAATTATTAGACTTATGACTTCTTCGTGATGTATTTTTTTTCTGAAGGGTCCCCATGATTTCAAGTATCGGGGATTTGTAAGATTTCCAATCTTTTAGCCACAAGGTCTTTCCGTTGATTTAGACCATCTTTGTATGTTCCAATTCATCCATGATTTTAACTTGAGAACATGTCCAATAAGGGTGTTATGATACCCTATTTTTTTGTTTGTAATGTTATTTCTTTTTGTGAAGTAATGTGACATGATTATGCAATGCAATGTGTGAAAAAAAATAGATATGCGTGGATGTCGAAGAATCATTTACTGCTTATTTGTGAATATTTTAACTGAGATAGGGCTATGAGATCGAGAGTGAGGCCAAATTTAATTCATAAAAAAAAAAAATTGAAATACATGAACAAAACGAAAGTAGTACCTAAAAAGAATTTTGAAACCCTAGTGAGCAATCACCTTTTTCATTTGCTCAAGTAAACTTTTACAATGTTCAATAAAAGTGCCGATCTCTTGAGGAATAGAGAAAGGAATAATCATCCCGTCAGCAGCTCTCAACAATGGTGGGACATCTCTGATAGCTGAATTGGTCAAATAAACAAGTTTGGAAAAACGATCGGTCCAAAACATCACCTCGTGAACGAGTCTCTCGATTGTATCTTTTTGCGTACGAACATCGTCTTCTTTTCTTACAAGCTCAATTTGGTATTCCTTAATGATCTCTTCTTGACACTGCCTGTCTACCATGATCCTACTTTCGCATTCTGCTTCTACTTTCTCTAACTGTTGTCTTAGACTTGCTTCTTGCATACGGGTGATTTCATGTTTCTCTCCCAAGTTCTTTAGCAACTTTTTAAGTTTGAGTCCCTCAATCAATGCATCGTCCCTCTCTTGACGTCTGAGCCTCAACTCTTCATTCGCACCTCGTAAACATATCCGAGTTCTCTCTCTGCCTTTCTTCTTCCTCCTTTGCCCTCTTTTGTACTTTATCAAGGACGAGGGATTTTTGGATATTCTCATTTTTCAGATCCCTACAGGCCTGGCGAGCTTTTTCCAGTTCTTGTTGTAATTCTTCGATTTCTTGTTCCTTTAGAACTAAGTTGACCTCTAAATCTTTAGCACTAAAAAATGACTCTGTTGTTACTATTTCTAGGTCCAGGGTCCCTGCGTGAAAATGCAATTTGATCTCTTGTGCTCTCTTTTTTACCCAATTATGATATTCATCTCCTGCACTACAACTTCTAGGCCCTAACTCCCGTCCTTTACGGATGACATCTTCCCAAGACCTGTGTATCCTTCTTAGTAGTCCATCGTTATGAGTATCTTGCCCCCGAATGGCAAAAGAGTTTGCTATATCAATGATTGGTGCTTTTGTTATAGGATAACCTAATTGTCTCAATGCCACGTAGGGGTTATAATTTATGCACCCCTTGGTTCCCATGAGTGGGACATCAGTAAAGCTCTTGCATTTACAAATCACTTCACTTATATTCTGACTTCGCGAGTACCATTGGATTGTTTTCTCGTCGAGATTTGCTAGGGTATTGGCCCATTCCCTTTTATTCCTAGTTCTTGGCTGATGTTCGGCCTGGAAGATATGTTTGATGAACCACATGTAAAGTATCAGTGAGCAACAACGAATCAAGCCTCCCTCTTTCTCATTACAGTGGTCGAGAGTGCAATAAATGTCAGCTAGAACTGCTGGTACTGGATTCTCCCTCCTAGAGATAATGAATCACAAATTTGATAAAGAAGTAGACAATTATACAACAATCAATTTGATCCTTATTAAACTTGATTGTTAAACTAAAAAAAAGAATTTCTTGTTTATATCATATGTGCATAAAATAGTAAAAACAACAACTCTATAACAACAATAATGTCAAAAATAGATGATGAGAAAAAAAAAAGGTTTACCGCACTGGAGAAATTTTTTATTAGCCCTTGATTCCAATCGTTTTCTCTACTTTTTCTCCCCCCTTTTTCAGTTTTCTGGTCCTCTTATTTATAGTTAGAAATTAGGTTTAAATTTTTTTGTATGACAATAATTCTCATTAATGATCATTAAAGTTAGCATTTTCAAAAACCTACCATAATCACTTAAGGTATGATTTTTTTTACCCCTATTTTAGAAACAATAAATTAAATCAGAATTAATATCTTTTTTTTCTTTTAAATGTTTTTATTTTATTTAACTTAACAAAAAGTCAAGAATATGCTTAATATTTATTATTATATTTTTTCTGCAAATAAAAAAAGAAGAGCTGACAAAAATTAGGTGTCAACAGCCAAATTGTTTATTTTTATCATTATTTACTTTTTTTAATTTTTTTATTATATATTTATTATATTTCATAAAAACTTTAAAAGTGGCGGACAAAATTAGGTGTCTACACAAGTTTTTGCTCGAGACGTGCATATCCCATACGTGATTTTTTGAATGGGTGGGTTGGATTTCTTGCCCTTTCGCGATTTGCCTTACTAATATTCTATATAAAAAAAATAGCAATTGTGTAAAAATTTAAAATACTCTACAAATATGAATAATAAAACACAAATGCTAATAAATTAAATACTTACGACAAATGCAGGATCCGAACGTTTGGATACAAATGCACTCCATTCATCATTTGATATATAATGTTTATATATTTTTGGAGCTTTAGCATTTGTATTTCCTTCTCTATCTTTTAGATTGAAATTAGAGAAGTGAGATCTAAATCCACGGTGGATTTTTCCAGCAACTCTCAATACATAACTCTTTCTCACCTCATCAAGAACAAAAGTAGCCTGCAATCGAAATAAAGATATCGTTTGACTAAGTAAAGTATTTCAATGAAAAAAAAATTATAAATAACAAAAGAGTGAATCAAAAAACTTACTTGAATGTCATTCCATAGTATATCTTTGACATTCTTCAACGCCTTATCTCTCCAATCATCAATCGTAATTGGAATATTTTGTCGAACAACAGCCCCAATGTAACTTACAAACATTGAGCTATTGGGGTCAATTGGTTGACCACTCTTATTCCAGCCAACCTAATAAACTCATATAGTAAGTACATGCTATTAAAAAAAGCTAAAAAAAATACACAGCAAACAGAGTATAATATAATATAACCTCAAACTTAGTGCCATTGCTCCTTGCTTTAATCACGTTTTGAATTATAGTTGCATCATGTTTGACTTCATTTTCATAAGTCTTAGTGGTGCCAACTTCTTCATTTTGACATTCTAAATCTTTGTCTGTATCCATTTAACTACAACAAGTTCAACATGCAGTTTAGTGTAACATCAACAAGCTCAACATGCATCATGCATTATTCTAAACAAGCTCAACACGTATCCGTATATATATTTTAAACAAGCTCAACATGCATTTTAATGATTACAAAAACCTAATAACATCAATACCTAAATAATGGTTCGAAGAAATATGAAATGCGAAGAAAAGAGCGAACGCAGAAAGATCACAAAACTAAGGTTTACAGAAAAACGTTTTGAAGAAATACGTAATGAGGGTTACGTATTTCAATGAAAATATATTGGTAGCAATGAGAGAGATGATCTTTGATGGAAATAAGGTTCGAAATGAACGAGATGATCGTGGAAATACAGTTTGTAATGGACGAGATTATAGGGTTTGCAAAAGAAGAGAAGAACGATGAAGGTTGCTCTGATAGTGTAGTTTACGTAATGAAGAGGAAACTGAAGCGGTTACTGTTATATATATAACCCTTTTACAGCGCTTTTTTATAACCCTTTTACAACGCTTTTTCTTAGAGCGCTCTAAAAGGCCTAAGCCTTTTATAGCGCTTGTTAAAAAAGAGCTCTAAAAGGCGTCCTTAATTAATTTTTTAAAAGGCTCTTTTACAGCGCTTTTCCAAACTAAGCGCTGTAAAAATCTCATTCATTGAGAATGTTACATAATGTCATTTTTAAAGTCTTTTACAGCGCTTATTTCAAATAAGCGTTGTAAAAAGACTATTTTGTTTTATAGAGTCTTTTACAGCGCTTATTTAAACAAGCGCTGTAATAGACCTCCTTGTTTAATTATATGTTATATGAATGTTTTTTTTACAGTCTTTTACAGCGCTTGTTTAGATGAGCGATGTAAAAGGCTTTATTGTTTTTTGATGTTATTTTTGTGTTTTGTTAAGTTATTTTTTAAACTCTTCCTATTCACCAACATCAAAGATTACATGCATGGTTTTTTTAAACTCTTCCTCGTTGGAAGGTTTTTATGCATCTTCTTCACAAACATCAAAGCCATGTTGAACCTCCAAGCAAAACAATCTCTAGGTCTTCAGGTTCCTTCTTAAATCGAAACAACACCCTTTTTATCTCTCTACATTCCTTCTTAATAAATCGAAACTTGGTCTTCAGGTTCATTTGCCATGTTGCGAAAAATTGATTTGAGTCTGATTTTTTTGTTAACAATGTGTTTTTGTTAAAGAGCATGTTAACAATGTGTTTTTGCGAAAAACGCGTACAAGGTGTTTGAAGAAAATCTTGTTAGATAAGGTCCAGTTAGGTGTCTGATGAATGTTATTTTTAAAACGTTTTACATCGCTTTTCCCAATAAGCGCTGTAAAAGGTCTTCATCAGAATACATTAAAGTTATATTATAAATATTAACACATTTTTGAATTCCATAAATTATATAGTCATATATTTAATTATTGAGCGTTAATTTTTCCTTTAATATTAGTTACACATTTTTGAATTCACACTTGGAAGGCCTCAGTTTGAATCTGAATTAAGTGAACTTCGTAACTGTAAGCGCTTTTAAAAGGTTCTTTTACAAGAGTCTTTTACAGCGCTCTTTAATATAAGCGATGTAAATTGTATCTTTATTTAATTTTTAAAAGGGCCTTTTACAACGCTTGTTAGAAAGAGCGCTGTAAACATATTTATTATTTTTTTTAAAGGGCCTTTTACAACGCTTGTGTTTAAAAAAGCGGTATAAAAGGCCTCAATATGGTATTTTTGTGTTTGTTTCATTTGGGTTCAAATTGAAATTGTCCAAATTTACATAAACATGCACTTCACCAAAGACCCTTATCCCCAACCCCTCGTCAAAATAAAGACTCATCAACCAAACTATCCCTAATTGTATTTATAATATTCCCTAAAATAATGCTCCTGCACTTATAATATTCCCTAAAATAATAATATCCCCTAAAGAAACAATTGAAACACACGTATAACAATTACAATTGTATTTGATTGTAAAGGCAATAAACTCAACTTCCACAAAGGCTTATGCTTCCAAAAGCTTCTGATATGAAATCCGTCATATTAGTGTAAAACACTCAATTCAAATTACATGCATATTTATCACAATAATTCAGATTACATGCATGGCTTATATAAAACGATTAAACATGTACATTAAGATGCTCTTCTTCTTTTCCTGGTGGGATTCACATTTGTTTGTCCATTTACAATACGAAACAATGGATTAATCCAAATTCCCTCGTCATGATCATCTCTAAGATATAAACCATCATCAGTTGAATCAATTTCATGTGGTTGTTATGATGTTGCAAATAAAAGATCATTACCAACATCTTCATCATTATTGTTATCATCACTTATTTTATTGGTTGATAGGACAACAGACCATTTATCATCAGAAGGATCAATGACATAAAACACTTGTTGAGTTTGCGACGCTAAAATAAAAGGTTCGTCTTTGTATCCCACCCTATTAAAATCAACAAGCAAGAATTCTGACTCATCAATCCGAACGCCATTATTATTATCGACCCACTTGCAACCAAATATAGGAACACGAAACATTGTGTAGTCTAACTCCCACATGCGCTCGATAACCCCAAAATATGATAGATTTGCATATATTGGGTTTTTGTCTTTTGCACTGGAGACATGCATCGCTTTAGCTACGAGAGTGACTCCACTATTTTGCATAGTGGTCTGATTATCTTGTTCTTTGGTATAAAATGTGTAGCCGTTAATAAAATAACCAATGTAAGAAAAGACATGTAAGCTCAGACCATTTGCTAGCCACCTCAATCTCTGTGAAATTGATCCGGGGTCTATATCAAATTTTGATTTTATGTGATTTTTTAACCATGTTATAAAACTTCGATCGTGCTCTCGAGTTATCCAATTTTGATTCCTTTTCATGTTCAAATGAGATAACTGATCCATGTGTATTGCAACATACTGTTGAACCTCATCATCATTGTGCAGAACATACAATTGTGCCTGCTCCCATTCTGTCCTTGATATAGTCAGCAGTCTCCTTCCAATTATCCCTTCTCCTGATATTCTTCCCGAATGACGAGACTTGGGAAGCCCTATGGATTCAACATTGGACAGATATTCAGTACAAAATTCAACAGCCTCTTCAACAATGTATCGTTCAACAATACAACCTTCTGGTCGACTTTTACTTTTTACGTACCCTTTTAATATTTTCATATATCGTTCTATCGGATACATCCATCTCATATAAGCTGGCCCACAAAGTTGTGTCTCCTTAACCAGATGAACAGTAAGGTGAACCATTATATCAAAAAACGATGGTGGGAAATACATTTCAAGCTCACACAAAGTAACAACAATTTCCCTCTGCAATGTCGGTAATTTCTGAGGGTCGATCACTTTACTACAAATTTCCCTGAAGAAGAAACATAATCTAGTTAAGGCTAGTTAAACTTTTTCAGGTAAAATGGAACGTATACCTATTGGTAGCAAATGCTCCATTAGAATATGACAATCATGGGTCTTCAAACCTTTTAACTTGAAGTCTTTCATACAAACCAAATTTTTAATGTTCGAAGAGTATCATTCTGGAACTTTAACTTCATGTAGAAATTTACATAAAACAATTTTTTCCTTTCTAGATAGAGTATGAGCGGCTGGAGGTAGATATGTGCGATTTCCTTTCTTTACTGGAGCCAATTCATTTCTTATTCCCATATCGACCAAGTCCAATCTTGCGTTGATGCCATCTTTAGACTTTCCTGGAACATTGAGTAATGTACCAATAACATTATCAAATACATTTTTTTCAATATGCATCACATCAAGGAAATGTCTTATATACAATGACTTCCAATATGGCAATTCAAAGAAAATTGACTTTTTCTTCCACCCAGATTTGACTAGCTCTCCCGCAAAAGGTTTGCCAAATTTATTAGTCGTTCCTTGTACTTTTTCAAGTATTTGATATCCAGTCGGTGCTAAAGGAGCTTTACCTTCCTCTGATTTTCCATTGAATGCAATTCTCCACCCACGATACTGATGACTATAAGGTAAAAATCTACGATGTCCAAGAAACACATTCTTCTTACAATGTTTCAACCGCATCCAATTTGTACTCTCTTCACATATAGGATATGCACACTGACCTTTAATGCTATATCCTGATAAATTACCATATGCTGGAAAATCATTAATTGTGCCGAAAAACATAGCCCTCAAATTGAAACATTATTTCTTATACCCGTCATAAACTTCCACACATGTCTCCCACATACGTTTTAAATCTTCGATTAGAGGAGTCAAGTATACGTCGATATCATTCCCCGGTTGTTTGGGTCCAGAAATTAACAAAGACAACATCATAAACTTACGCTTCATACATAACCATGGAGGTAGGTTATATATTACCAAAATCAAAGGCCACGTGCTGTGTGAGATGCTTTGAAGACCATGTGGATTCATTCCATCAGTAGAAAGTGCAAGTCTTAGATTTCTTGACTCTATCCCGAATTCAGGATACTCGTGATCAATTTTTGCCCATTGTGGGGAATCTGCAGGGTGTCGAAATATTCCATCTCTAATTCTTTCATCTGCATGCCATGTCACGTGTTTTGAATCTTCTTCACTGCGATACATGCGCCTAAATCTTGGTATTATAGGAAAATACCACACGACTTTTGCTGGGGTAGATTCTTTCTTCTTATATCGAGAGACATTGCATTTCGGACACGCCTTAAGTAGTTCGTATTCATTTCGAAATAAAATGCAATCGTTAGGACACGCATGAATCCTTTCGTAACTCATGCCAATAGAACACAAAATCCATTTAGCCTTGTAGGTTCGATTGGGAAGTTCATTATCATCTGGTAACATATCTTTTATGAGTGTTAGTAATTCTGTAAAGCTTTTATCTAACTATCCATTACTCGCTTTTAAGTTGTACAACTTTAATATCGCCGACAGTCTTGTGAATTTAGTACAACCACTATATAATTCTTTCTCTGCATCACTCAACAAACTTTCAAACATTTTAGGATAATCTCGAAGATCTTCTTCAACTGCTTTTGCGATCTCATCAACTCGGTCCGGCTCATATGTATCTGTATCGAAGTCAGTTGAAGCATGTGTCGAACTATTCTCAAAATTAATGTTTCCTTTTTTTTTCTCACCATGTCTTATCCAACATGTGTAGCTTTGATCAATTCCATTACATACTAGATGTCCTTCTAATTCATCTTCTCTAACACGTTTTCCAAAACAACATTTTAAACAAGGACAAACTACTCTATTTGGATCTTTTGCATTCTTCACTGCAAACTCAACAAACTCCTTCACTCCAATTTCATACTCTTTTGACAATCGATTGACTGACATCCATTTCCTATCCATATTATACCACCTATATAAATGGAGTTACAAAACTAATAAGCTTTCAAAACAATTCAACAAGTTTCAAAAAGAAACAAATTAATATCAACTAACAATTTCAAAATAGAACAAATCATGTGGTATGAGTTTTTGACAATTTTTGACAATTTCAAATTTACATAAACGGATCATGTGTATATATGTGTAGAATTAAAAAACTAGGGTAGAGAATATTGACAAAAACAGGACAGATCATGTGGTATGAGTTTTTGACAATTTTTGACAATTTTTGACAATTTCAAATTTACATAAACAGATCATGTGTATATATGTGTAGAATTAAAAAACTAGGGTAGAGAATATTGACAAAAACAAATTAAAAAATACTTGAAACAACGTAGATGGCCGCACACGTACTATGTTTAGAATAATATTAGGGTTTTGAAAGATGTAGAGCTTGTTTAGAATAATTCATGACACAATATGTATATGAGAGTTTCCAACGTATATAGTTATTTGAAAGATGAATTTTACAGTGCTTGTGACAAAAGCGCTGTATTAGGTAGGAAAATTCAATGAAGCGCATGTATTTTACAGCGCTTGTGAAACAAGCGCTGTAATAAGTAGTTAAAATAAATGAAGGCGCATGCATTTTACAGCGCTTGTGAAAAAAGCGCTGTAAAATAATAGACGAAAGCGCTTCATTTGACAGCGCTTTTGTTACAAGCGCTGTAAAAGCCTTATAACGTTATGCGCAAACGTTATATGACCTACAACAGCGTTCTTTTACAGCGCTTGTCATCAAAAGCGCTGTAAAAGGCTCCATGATTTTTAAAATAGATTTACAAAAGCGCTTGTGTTTAGGAAGCGCTGTAAAATGCGCGCTGTTAAATGTCATTTTTGGCGTAGTGATTTTTTATAAAAATTTAGAATTAAAATGAATTTGTAAGTGTTAAAAGATCAAAAAAGTTCATATTTAAATAATTATTTGTTAAACAATTTTAAATTTTTGTGAAAACATGTTTTTATATTATGATAAACATGCATGTAAAAAATAATTTAAAAACTCATATGATACATAAAAATTGAATTCACCTGAAAGCAAGAACAAAATTATTAACTAGAAATATTTAAGAGACTATTGTTTGAATTTTTTTTAAAAGACTAAAAATGAAATATGATATATTTATAAAAAATAAAATTTTATTTAATCCAGTTTATTATTATTATTATTATTATTATTATTTTCACACAACAAAATAATTTTAAAATAAAATTTGATCTAAAGTCTATAATGAAAGTATTTTTTTATTCAAAAGAAATAAAGATAGTATGAATAAGACAAATATTTGTTATAGATTAAAAAATAATGACACAAAAATTGGACACATTGCTATGAGAAATATTAATTATAAATTGAAAATTATGAAACAAGTTGTGAACATATTGCTAACATGAGTTACTGGAGTGGTAGTATTCACACTATTTTCTTCTTCAACTAAAATATGAATTTTTTTACATGAATTCTTATATTGATGTAGAATTGTAGAAATCTCTTAATTTATTTTTGAAAAATATAGAAAAAATAGATTTAAAAATATCATTAATTATGCTAAAGAAAATTTCTATAGTTATTAAATAAAAGATTAATAATTTATTTATTAAATTTTGAAAAAATTCCATATAATAATTTCGCTTTATACTTCATAAAATATAGAACCGATCCTACATGATTTTCTGACAATTCCATATTCTGACAATTCCATATGATGAAATAAACATATACAAGATGAATCGATTTTGTTTGAAGAAATCAAGACGTTAGAGAAGAAAAAATATTTCGGCAAAAATGAAATCAACAAACACAAACTAAAAGATCATCTTGGCCGAAGAAATGTAAACAATATTGCTACCAATATCCCCCAAATTGCTATTAACACTCATCAAAATTTTAAAAAAAAAATGCCCAAAATGCCCCTGTCATCAATGTTACACATTAATTATCTCATAACTAACATTTATCAACTTTCATCACACCTCATAACTCACATTTATTAACTTTCATCACACCTCATAACTCACATTCGTATTTTTTTGTTGTTGTAAATCTAGGGATTTGATGTACGTACTTACGTGAACTTAGTTCACATATGTTTAAAAAAATTAAAAATCTCATACTTTATGCGGTTTGAATTCACATACATCTACGTGAACTCAGATTGCGTAATCAATGGAGTTTTAAATTTGAATCCTCATAGTGTACGCAAGAATTCACGTACACATACATGAACTAAGATTGCGTAATCATTGAATGCTGAATAATAAGTCATGTACGTGAACTGAAATTTATGTATGCAATCTTAATTCACGTACGTGTGAATTAAGATTTAGAAATCAAACAACGTGAACTCAATTTCCTGAAAGTTTACGTGAATTGAATTCACGTACGTGTAAGTAAACTGAGTTCATGGATATTTTCTAGAATTCAGTTTATGTAAACCTACGTGAACGCAGATAACGTAATCTTACCTGAAATTGAATTCATGTAAATGTTAACAAAATCTTGAATATGGTTAATAATGGTTGATGGGGATTAATGGTGATTGATGATAATTAATGATGATTGATGATGATATATGAAGATGGTAAATGATAATGATGGTTAAGGTTGAATAAAATGAAGAAGATGAAGAATGTGTTGAATGAAGATGATGAAGAGAGATTAGGTTAATGAAGAGGAAGAAGGGGAGGGTAATTTGAGAATATTAATTTTTTAAAACATTTGAGGGGTGTGGGTAGTAAATTAGGGTGTGTTGGTAGCAATATTGAATGTAAATAGTGCAAGAGAAGATTGCTACGCACATGAAAATATTTAATCATGTAATAAGATGCAATGTGTAAAAGCTAAAAGATGCATTTGATTACTAGATTCTCTCCCTTAGAGTTACACATCTTTTGCTTAACAATATTATAGATTGTTTGGTCATAAAAAACATCTAATTTGACAAAACATATATTTGAGGCAAATAACATTCAAATGCTTTGTTTAAAAGTTCAATCAAACGATTCAATTTCTAACGTAATCAAGCGAATTAAGTTAAAATGAATATGACTTAAAATGAATATTATACAATAAACAAAATTTTAAATTATAATAGTAAAACGTAATACAGTTGCAATATTGCATTTGTGGTAGTGTTTACAATTGCACCATTGTTGTGTAATTGGTAATAAAGGAAAAACCGCATCACAACACCGCAGCGACCACATTGTATAGTTGGTGCAATTGATGCATCATATCGTGTCATACCATAAAAGACTATGTAGTGTACTGTTCACACAAATGGTTTTTTTATATTCTTTTTTTTTATATAATATATTTAGAGGATATTTTAAAGGATTACATAATTTTAAATTCACATAGACTTGATAATAAGATAAATACGAAATTCTAGAGAGATAATATGAGTTATTTGAATAATAAGATAATTAATAAATCTTAATATTTGATGTTAATAAAAAAATAAATTCATGTTGCAATGTAGTTTAAAACAATCAACCATAAGGGCTTCAAGTTCCATTGAATATTGATGATCGTTCAATCAAAATTGGACAATTCATATTTAAGATCGATATTTTAAATTATAAACTAAAATTTAAAACTGTATTTTTTTAAACCGTCTGATCATAATCAGACAATCTCTGGTGTAAGATTATGTGATTCTCTTTAACATTCGGGAATTCTAATTCAACGATAAGTGATAGAGGTTTACAAAGTATGAATTAGGTCGAGTTTGATGTATCACTTACGAGGTCCCAACATTTGATCGAATCAATTTTTCGATCATAACTCATAATTCTTTAACCCGACCAAATTTGATGAGCTGCAAGTTTAGTAAGGATGAAATAATATAAATACGAGACCAAATTGATCCCAATAAGAGAAGTCATATAGTAATATTTAAATATTTTTTTTGAAAAAAATAAATCAATTAAACATAAAATAACTCATAGTTAGACAACTATGGTTACCACCTACTAATTCATTTAAGAGTAGTTATTCATAATATTGTTTTATAAATCCTAAGTTATTAAGTTAGTGATCTGATTAATAATTTTTTAAAAAATAAATAAATTATCAATAACAAAAAATAATCATTTTTTTTAAAGTAATATAGAACGAGACATGTAACCAAAGGTATATAGAGACAGATCATGTCTTATAAACTCCTCATAAGTAAGTAGACAAACACTTTTTTTATATATATAAATAATAAATGTATGAACACCAATTCTTATAAATAGTAAGACATCCACAATGGAGTTTCTCTCTATGGGTATTAAAATGGATATCGTGTATACACGTGACTCGTTTTATAATTTTAATGCTTAATAAGAACATTTTTCTCTAATTCAGCGTCACAAAAAAATTTATTAAATGAGTTCTATCAATAACTCTATATCATTATATTTCAATATAAAAAAATTTTATTATTCAGTGAGACCTAAAAACTCCTAATTTAATACGGACCAAAAAATACTATTTAAATCTGGTTCTAGGTGGGCTACGGATAGCCCGCACATTTTGTTTAACATTACTTTTTTAAAATTTATTTATAATACACTTAATTTGATTTTTTTTTCATGCCCATTTAATTAATTTTTTTATGATATATTATAATTACATTAAAAAGAAATCAATTTGAATGAGTGTAAATTATAAATTAATATTTAACTAATTTGAATGAGTGTTATTATTGAGTCATAGATAAATAAGTGACTTATTTTAAAAAAAAATTTGATCAATTTTTGTGTGATAATTTTAATATTTTTATTTATTTTTAAATTGGTGCAATCTATCCGATACTCGTACTAGTTTAAATAAGAAACATATATATTTAGACTGAGCCAAAAACCTTCAAAAATATTTGAACTAAAATTATTAAATTCAGACTCTATCTTATAATGGACTATTTTAATAGACTAGATGGACCGACCTATATAATCTATCCGTTTTGACAGGGAATTGTACCGTGCACCCCCCACTTTTACCTCCCACACCCTCAGTCATACGGAAAAGACTATATTATCCTTAGTTTCATATATAAAAACCTCAAAAAAAATTCCACTTTCATTTTTCACCCACTTCCTTCAAAACTTTGAAATATTCGAAGTTGACCCTACCAAACATTCGAAAGTTTGAAATCTCCAAAATTAAAAAGTAAAACTAAACTCGAACATTTCAATATTGGAAATTGTTTTTTTTACCAGATTTTCGAAAGTTTCTATAATGACGAAACTTTTGAAACTTTATTAAAATATGAAACTTTCGAAATGCAAAACTTTACAAAATTGTCGAAATTTATTCAATTTCAAAAATTTGATATTCATGGAAAATTTCGAAATGCATTTTTATTAGTAATAAATAGTAATATATTAATATCTAATTTCGGAAGTTTCAGTAATTTAAAAAAAAAATTGAAAGTTTTGAAATTTCTGATACTTTCGAAATAGAATTACTTCGAAGGTTTGAAATTTTTGAAGTATATGTGTTTCGAAAGTTACAAATTCATCCAAACTTTTGAAGTTTTCTGAAAAAATACACTTCGAAAATTTCATATTTATCCAAAGTTTCGAAATTTTTTGAATATTTTATTTCAAAAGTTTAGTATTTTTCCAAAGTTTCGAAATTTATAATTTTTTCTCAATAGTTACGTTTCCAAAGTTTTTATTTTCACAAAATTTTTAAAAGTTGAGGATAGAAAACTTGAATGAATTTTTTTTTACATAATTTTATATAAATTAAACGAAGACAAAATAATTTTTAAAAACAATTGAGAAGTGGAAGGTAAAATAGGGGGTGAACAGTATAAAACCTGTTTTGAGAGTTCTAATGAACATGGACACGTAAATTGAGTGGTCTTACCTAAAAAAGTATCCTCTAATTTAGCATATATCTGCACTTTATCAACACATAGCTTTACAAATAACACAAATCGTCAGAGCCTTTGACACGACCATACAAATCTAAATATTCCTTGCTCTTAATTGAAAGATTATATTCCAACGAAAAGGGAATTCAACATTGAGGCCAATTGATTGAAAGGAATCAAGAGTGTAGACCCAATAAATTTTATTTGTGCTAAAGTGGCCGACCCAAATGTTGAACGAAAGTTAAATCAAACATAAAATGTTGAAGAAAAAATAGATAGAAAATGGGGTTACCCTTTCAAAGAGGAATAATTAACTATCTATTCCTCTAAATGATTGTGAATAGTGAGTCAAATTTAAAATATTGGTGATTGATGGGGGCATCATATTTTTCCACTAGGCACTTATCTCCACTACAAGAAAAACACATATTTGTGGCTAACTTTATAAATATTTTGTGACTGAAAAAGCCCTCACAAATTTTTAAATATTTAACTGGATTTTGTCGCTGCCTAAGCCCTCACAAAATCACAACATTGTGATTTTGTGAGGGCTTAGGCAGCCACAAAATCCAGTTAAATATTTCTGGATTTTGTGAGGGCTTTTACAGCTACAAAGGATGACTTTTGTGAGGGTCAAATCCGTCACAAAATATTGAAAAGACCAGGGCGTTTGTGGCGGCATAGGCCGCCACAAAGGAATGGGCACATGACGTTTGTGGCTGCAAAGGCCGCCACAAAGGACGCCCAAATCCAGCTGGCTTTTCTGGCCGCTCAGGCCGTCACAAGTGTAAATGACCGTTGTATTTACTGGCGGCAAAGGCCGCCACAAATTCCTACTAGCCGTTGGCATTGTGGCTGCTTTGGCCGCCACAAATGCTCAAGGCCAATCCTATATATATTTCTCACCCTCCTACTTCATTTTTTCACATTCAACTTCTCTCTAAAACCTCATTCTCACTATTCTCTCCTCCTTCTCTCTACACAAAATTACCCTTCATTTAAATTTGGTAAGTATAAATTATATTGTATATGTAATTTTAGAATTTTATTTTTTAATTTGATATAACTAATTAATGTTATTGATTTTTATTTTTATAGTGCTTGTTAATTGTTTCGAAGACTTGCAAGCATCGTACGTGAGTGAAAGCTTAATGTCAGACGCTACTCGACATCAAGTTAGTATTTTATATATTTTAAATTTAGATTAATAAATATACATATATATATTAATTTTAAAATATAGATTAGTAATATATATTTAGATTAGTTTTATAAATTTATTTTTTAAAAAATAAGAATGATGTTGTTTATGTATTAATATATGATAAATTAAAGTTTCAAACCACGGTTAAAATATATTGGTTTTAATATAATTATTATTTAAAAAAACATTATTAAAATAATAGATAATATTAATATTTTTTGTTAAAAATAAGTCTTGATTATTAGTCTTGATTTTTAAAAAAACATCATAATTGACATATATATTTGTATAATGATACAGTCTTGATTAATAATTTATTATATTGTTTGCAAATTAATTAATATATAATTCCCTAATTGACATATATATCAAAGTTATTGATTTTAAAAAAAACATTATTAAAATTTATCATATTAATTATTATTTTTTGTTATAAGTATTGATATTTTACTATATTATTTATAATTTATTATATTGTTTGCAAATTAATATATATATAATGTTTATTTAATTATTAGTTTTTTGTCAGTATTGATATTTTTTTGTTAGTATTGATAGTTTTTGATAGTATTGATATATATATATATAATTTGAAATTGTATTTCGGTTTATATATATTTCTTGTATTGATAATAATATATTATATTGTGTGCAAATGCATGCTCCCCTAATTGACATATAAATATGTCAAAATTTATATATAATGCTTTTGAAAAATAAAGCAATTAATATATAAAACATCGATATATATATATATATATAAAACAACTATGGATTTAGACCGTAGTTGGATGTACGATAGAAATTTTCCCGGAAGAAAGGGTCCAAAAAATTGTCCAAGATGAAGGGGGAATGAGATGTCCATGTTGTTTATGTCGATGTAGACGGTTTAAAAGTGAAGATGAAATAAGAGTGCATTTGTATGCAGACGGATTTATGCATAACTACTGGGTTTGGACTTATCATGGAGAAGAGTCTCCGGCGGCGCCTAATACTACTAGTACATATTTGGAGAATTATAACATAGGTCCTTCAAGTAGTACTAACATGTTAGGTATAGATTATTATAACTATCAACACTTTGAGGCGATGAATGATATGATCTCGGATGCTGTTGGGGTTAATTTGTCATTCAATGAAGATCAATTTGATGATACCGATGGACTTCCCAATGAAGAAGCTCAGAGATTTTATGGTCTTTTAAAAGAGACAAATAAACCATTGTTTGAAGGTTCTTCAAACTCAAAGTTATCAATGTGTATTAGACTGTTAGGTCTAAAGTCTCAATTTCATGTTCTTGATTTAGCTTTGGATTTGATGACTAAAATGATGCTAGACGCAACACCTGTTAGAGATGGTTTGCCGCAAAGTTATTACAATGCGAAACAGTTAATGTCAAAGTTAGGATTAGGTGTCAAGAGGATTGATTGTTGTGTTAAAGGTTGCATGTTGTATTATGACAATGAATTCGGTATGAATGATGCAAACTTAGTTGAATGCAAGTTTTGTCAAGAACCAAGGTATCACCAAAGGAATAACTCAAGGGTATGTAGGGGAAAATCAATTCCAAGAAAACCAATGTTTTACCTCCATATTGTATCAAGATTGCAAAGATTGTTTGCATCAATAAAAACTGCAGGAAAGATGACGTGGCATTATGAGAATAGAAGAAATTCAGGCGAGTTGCGACATCCGTCTGATGGTCAGGCATGGAAACACTTTGATCAAATACATCCTGATTTTGCGTCAGATCCACGCAATGTAAGACTTGGATTATCCTCAGATGGATTTATGCCTTACATACAAGCATCGTCTACTCCTTATTCTTGTTGGCCGGTTATTGTTACTCCTTACAATCTTCCTCCTGATATGTGTATGTCTAAACCTTATATGTTCTTAGCTGTTGTGATACCAGGTCCTTCTAATCCTACAACTGGTATTGATATTTATTTACAATCTCTGATTGACGATTTGAAGAGGTTGTGGAATGGTGTCTTGACATATGATATTGCTCGGAGAGAAAATTTTATGATGAGAGCTGCATTGATGTGGACCATTAATGATTTCCCCGCTTATGGGATGTTGTCATGATGGGGCACCCATGGTAAACTAGCTTGTCCTATTTGTATGGAAGATACGAAAGCATTTACTTTAAAATTTGGTGGGAAGGCATCGTGGTTTGACTCACATCGTAGGTTTTTACCTGCTGATCATGCATTTAGAAGGAACAAACCTGCATTTGTGAAGGGCTATGCAGAAAGTCTAGGACGCCCGATGAAATTGACATCAGAACAAGTTTGGAATAAAGTAAAAGATATGCCAAAGGTACATGTTGTTAATGGTGTGGCTTGTAAACCACAAGGTTACGAACAAAGGCACAATTGGACAAAAAGATGTATTTTTTGGGGACTTCTTTCGTCGGGTATGAATGCAGGAAATAATGATGGTGGGAGTGGAGCTGATCAGACGAATTATTATGAAGATTGATGTGATTTGAAGAATTTGAAAAAATTATTTTTGGGTTGTATGACATTATTGTGTGCTTAATTAATTTCCACTTTGTAAGACATTATTTGTTAATTTTGGATTTGTAAGACATTAATTGTTAATTTTGGAATGCATGTTTTATTTGATTTTGTCATAATTGCTATAGCTAGCTTTAATTATTATTAATATTATGTTTTTATATATAATATTTATTTTAATTTTAATATTTAATATTTAATATTTAATTTTAATTTTATTTAAATTTTAATTTTATTTTAATTTAAATTATAATTTATTTATAATTTACATTAATTTAAATTAATGTTTAATTATAATTATAATTATTAATTTAAATATTTAAATATTTTATTATTAATAATTTAAATATTTTATTATTAATATTTTATTATTTAAATTAATCTTTAATTTAATTATTAATCTTTATTTTTAATTTAAATATTTTATTTTAAATTTTTAATTATATTAAGATTAGTTTATTATATATATATATTAAATTTAATTTATAATTACATTATATTTCAAATTTAATTTAATTATAATTTAAATTTTAATATTATAATTATATTAATTTATTATATATAATAATGTAATAAACTATTAATTTAGAATTAAAAATTAATTTATTAATTACATTGGCATTTGTGGCGGCCAAAAGCCCTCACAAATGTCCATTCAGCAAATTCACCTTGGCATTTGTGGCGGCCAAAAGCTCTCACAAAGGTCCAGTCAGCAATCCTTTGTGGTGGCCAAAAGCCTCACAAATTCAGTTTGGCATTTGTGGCGGCCAAAAGCCCTCACAAAGGTCCAGTCAGCAATCCTTTGTGGCGGCCAAAAGCCCTCACAAACGTCCAATCAAGCAAATTCAGCGTGTCATTTGTGGCACCTATACCCTCACAAAGGCAGACTGTTGTGGCTGCAAAAGCCCTAAAAAATGCCTGTATTTTGTGGCTGTAAAAACCCTCACAAATGCCAACGTGTTTCAGTCCTTTGTGGCTGCAAAAGCCCTCACAAAATTTTGTGACCAACTTCTTTGTGGCTGCCAAAAGCCCTCACAAAAGCCACATTTGTGGCTGTTTTTTCCCCTTTGTGAGGATTTTTGGCCATAAAATTCGTATATTCTTGTAGTGCTCTAACTATATAAAATGGAAGCAATGTATTAACATTTTATTTTATAGCAAGTACATTGGGATTCATGCATAAGTTAATTAATTTAGTCAAAGAGTCTTTCATGGAGAGGTTGAAAGTGAGATGAAGCCAAAAATGACTTGCCGAATTGCTACAAAACTATAGTTATTAATTTTATTTATTATCTCGGCAGGTTATCTTTCGGCTATATTTGATTTTCTTCTTTTGGAAAAAGTACCAATTCTTTTGTATAAAGTGCTAGAATAGATATGACTTAAATATTCAAGTTGAAAATATTAGTCGGTTGGATGTTATGTTTGTAGCCAAACCCAAAAAAAATAAAAATATAGTTAAGCCATGTGTAATTAAATGAGTTGGCTAAGTGTTAAAATATAACTTATGCCATTTTGTTATTAAACGAGTTGGCCAATATTTTTAATGGAACAAATGAATTAGTTTCTATTTGCTTATAACTATGAATAAAATTTATATTGAATAAAACTATTTTATACATACATTCAATGATATTTGGTCATATAGATATTTGTAAAAATATTTTAGAAATTAATATAATAGAGTGATATAATTGTGTGATTTGATGGATGTATATGTAAAAAATTACATTATCAATGCAAACTACTTTTGTTTTACTATATAAATTGTCAGAATTTATATTATCTTATTCAATTTAAATATACATTTGTATATTATATGTCATAAAAGGTAAAATTTCTCTGATATTCATTTATCTTAATTTATAAATTTGCGTTTGTTCTTTATTAAGTAAAAAAAATAGTTAATTTTGTATCATGTGTTTTTGTTAAATAGTCATGTTCTAACATGTTAACATTGTTGGCTTACTCATTTAGTTCTCATCTATTTCTGTTACTTAATTACTTTTTTTTTATACTTCAAATTGATATTAATTTGAAATAATAACTGGTCCGGTGAAAATCTAATAATTGGTGATGCACTCTCTCTCCAACACTTGAAGTTATTTTCAAGCAACTTTGGAGGTGATATGATCCATTTGTGAGAGGGATATTCCATCAAACAAAGGGAACACCATGCCATAACTTGAGAATGGATCATCTCATGTTGTGATACAATATAAGTGTATTAAATTGCTACTACTAAAAATGAAAGAAAAATGGTTTACAATGATAAAAAAAGATAAAGATATAAGAGTGGAGAATTGAAAATATGAGGACAAAATGTTGAACTTCCTTCAAGAGATTTTACACCAATTGTCCTAAGAAAATTTTGTTTTTATTACTCAAAAAAGTTTTTTTTTTTCATATATTCAAATATGTACAAAATACAAATTAATTTTTTATTACTTTTATTTTTATGGAATTCAATTCTAGATTTACATTTATATGGGTCAATTTTACTCTTATTTTGAAGGTGATAATAATTGTGACACTCTTAACTATGAAAACATAAATAAATTTGCAGAAAGTAAGTGGTTTTGTTACAAAATATAAAAATATATTGTATATTTTAAAATTTCCTTTGGTTTTTAGTAACAACATCATATTGTTATCACAATTACACTACGGTATAAATTTCATAAAATTTAAAAGAAATATATTTTTGCTCACAATAACCATACGATTCCTTTTAAAAAACGTATTCTATAAATCTTTCAAAAATACGAATAAAATTAAAGATAAAAGAAATAATGGATGAGACCTTTTTGTTAATATTTGTGGAAATATATAAAAGTAATTTGTTTGAGAAATTTGGAATTTGAATCTAGCGAAAAAATTTATTGATGAAACGTTATTTGCCTTCCGGTCAAATTCCAAATTATTAGAATGTAATTTCCTAAAAATTGGAGGACTAAAACAAAACATATGTAGAGAAAAACATAAATTCTAAACTTTTATTCACTGTTCTATACGTAAAGTTAAATAGTAATTCAAAACCAAATATAAAATAAGGCACAAATCCTATTAAATCATAAAAACATTATAACAAGAATTTCAAATATAAATTATATCATAATAATATCTTATTTTAAATCCTAAACATATTAAAATATAAAACTAAATTTATAAATCTCCAAAAGATATGTAAACATATTATTCTCAAGACTTCTAATATATTATTTGGTGCATCCAATTTGAGTTAAGTTTGAAATTCAATTTTTCTTTTTTTTTTTTGACATTGATTACAATTCTTATCAATATTTTTTTAATGAGATCAAATATACAATTTCTGTTTTATAAATTTGAAATAATAAAAAAAATATAATTAATATACATATATCAAAAAAATGACATTTGATCTAGTTTTGGATCAAAATTGTGTTTGGTGGACCAAAACTAGGAACAAATAAAATGAGGGACGGGGGGGCAAAAGTGCACTTAAGTCTAAATTTAATGATGAAATTCAAGGGTTATTTCTTCTTGGTTCTTTGCATGACTCGGGAGAAACTTTCAGAATATCATTGTCTAATTCTCCTTCAAATAGTGCATTGTAAATGGATCTTGTCAACACCATTATTTTGAAAGAGGAGATTATAAGAAATGTTGAGACAAAATCTCTCTAATGGTTTAAAAGATAACAAAATTATTTAAAATATTATGATTGTGTTTAATGACTAATATGTGTTTTTGAGTGAATTTATATACGAAAACAAGTTAATAATCATTAAGACAAAAAGGAGAAAAATCTGATTCAAATATGGAGGATTGAAATTCCTAAGGATGGCCTCGCGAAGAGGATGAAGCTTCAAATATGCATAATATTCATCCTCACCAAAACAAATGTTTTTTTATTTATTAAAGAAAAGCACAACAATATTAAAGAATGAATAAATAAAGCGTTTGAAATAAAGAAGTCAGAAGTCCAAAAGAATAGGTACAAGGATGGTCAATACTAGGTAAGAGGTTGACAATACTAAATTGGAGGACTGTTCTATAAAATTCACATCATTTCCAAATGTTGAAAGCAACCCATCCTATCATGTGCAAAGGCTAAAAGCAGACTTATATATCATTCTTGTATGAATGATAACAATGTAGAGTCAATCTACAGAAATACAACAAACAAGCCAAAAATAGAAGCCTTCACATGTGTTGAAGAAATAAATTTTGAATCACGTGCAAGAGGATGATAGTCCTATGTAAGAGGATGGTTCTCTATTGTCAACATCACTCTCAAAAGTTGAAAACGACCTAGTCCTTCAACTTTCAGAAAGGTTGTAGCTCACAAAGTCAAAAATATAGCATTACATGTCTTGAAGAATGAGAAAAGAAAAGAACAACTCAAGATCAAGTTCCAAGGAGCTGATCCTTTTGCTCGAGGATGGACTGAATCAGTCTAAGGACAATTGGATGACAGTTCTGTAAATATGATGAAAGACCTTGGGTTTTTTGAATTGACTTTCTAACGATTATAAAGAGCTTGACACGTGGAAGGAACATCATAAGACTTCTATAAAAGACAGCAAGCTCTTCATCACAAAAGACAACAATATTGCATTAAAAAGATCAAGAATCTTAAAGCTATCAAGAGCAATATCCATCATCTCCTTATACTTTCTATAATCTTTCACTAGATCTTTGAAATATATTTTTAGAAAGTGCTTAAGAGAAGAGAAACAATCATACACACATCAATTTGTAATTTCCATGTGAGGTGCACTTGGAAATAGTTGAAACTTGATTGTAAGCTTGGTGAGGCTAAAGAATACACAAAGTGTAATCATCCTCTGTGAGAGGTTGATCAGTTTTGAACATTAGTGAAATCTCACAAGTGTGTGAGGAATGAACGTAGTCTTCATTGGATGAACCAATATTTACATTTTCTCTTTCTTTTGCTCAGCTCTAATTTAAAGGTTTAAATAACCATCCTCGGGTCTGGAATCCTTTATGAGAGGATAGTTTTAAAACACGTGAAAATTATTTTTAAACAACAAAATCCCCATTCAACCCCCCTTCTAGTGATATTTAGCTACATCAAGAAAGTCCCAAGATTCTCCTTCATAATCAAATGTATTGGTTACTAAATTAAGGGGGAGAAGTAATAATCTTTATTTAGGAAATAAAGATCAAAGGAAAAGGAACTCAAGAAATAGGTACAAAGTTGTTGAGTGCTAGAAGTGTGGTAAAAAATTGCATATTCAGTAGAAGTGTTGATTATTGAAAAAGGAGAATGAGGACAAATGCCAAGAAAAAAATAATGATTATGATGGAGACAATACTAATGTTACATCTAATGGGGACTTGTTTCTTATTGAAGATCAAGATACAATTAGTATTGTTGATAGTGCATCCAGTTGTATAATTGATAGTGATACTTCAATACACTTCTAGAAGATATATTTTTCGCTATAATATTTTAGGTAAATTTGGTGATGTGAAGTTAACTTATGAAGGTGTGTTATAGTGTGTTGACCTTGGAGAGGTTGATTTGGAGATGATTAACGATACCAAGTTAACTCTCAAGGGTGTGAAGCATATTCCATACATTCAATTGAATTTAATTTTAGTGGCTAAGCTTTGTGATGAAAATTATGATAGTTGGTTTTCATGGGACACTTAAATACTTATCAAGGGTTCCATCATTGTTGCTATAGGTATGAAGTGTTCTATTTATACGTGCTACATGCAAAAATAATTAAAAATGATCAAGTAGTTGAATCGGTTGAAAAAGTTGAGTTATGTCATAAAAGGTTGTGTTATATGAGTAAGAAAGACATGGCTGAGCTAAGTAAGCGAGATGCGTTGTCAGACGTGAGAAATCTACACATGAAGAAATGCAATCATTATTTTGCAAAAACACAAAAATATCGTATATTTTTTAGAGTCACTTACCAAGAAGACAAAAAATTCTTGATTTTTTGCTTATGCATCTATGTGGTCCTTTGAAGACAAGATCACTTTGGAAAATGGATACTTTCTGAAATTTATTGATGTTGCTTCAAAATAGACTTAGGTTTACACTTTGAAGAATAAAGATAATGTTTTGAGTGTGTTCAAAAAATTTAAGATATCAGTTGAACGTTAAACTAAGAAGAAGTTGAAGTGCATATACCCATATAGTTGAGGTGAATATTTAAGTCTATTTGATGCTTATTTCATAAAAAGGTGGATTAATAAAACTGTTTTAAGCTTATTTCATATATATCATAAGTCTCCACAATTTAATGGTGTTGTAGAGAGGATGAATAAGACATTAGTTGGAAGAGTTAATCGTTTGTTGTCATAAGCAGAACTTCCGCAATCATTTTAGGGGTGAAACAGTGAGAACAATTGTGGACGTCCTAAATCTTTCACCACGTGTGTCCTTACAATATGAAATACTGAATATATTTTGGTCAAGTAAGAATATTTCTAATGATCACTTGCGTGTTTTTGGATATAAAACATTTGCGCAAACTCTTAAAATGGATGTTAAAGATAAGCAATGTGTGTTCATTGACTATGATCTAGATGGAGTTGGGTACAAATTTTATAATCATGTTGTGAAGAAACTTGTCCGAAGTTGTGATGTTGAGTATGTATAAGATTCACGGTTGAAAGACATTGTTAGTGAAAATGTCTCATATGAATATAAACAAGAATAAAAAAAACTTAAGGTTTTTGATCAATTAAAACATATAAAATATTAGAAATTAGTTAAACTTGAGCGACTTTTAATTGCAATTGTTCCAATACTTGTAGTGCAATGTATCAATAAAAAGGGTATTTCTACTCTTGACCAAATCAATAAACACCTTAGAATCACCAAAAAATTTGTAGTACAAGCAAAAGGCTAACAAATTAGACCGAACTTCCTTGTTTGGTTGGCTTGGTTACATGGAAGCCAAAGAGAACCTTAAGTGTGGGGTTAAACCAAAGTCCTTCCATAGAACCTTAAGTGAAGTTCAAATATTTTGAAGCATTTAATTGATATGCATTATAGGTCGTTTGTCTAACAACACTTTTGAATGCAATGACAACTACTAAACATATAATGTTTATTTCATTTTTGGATTTCCTAAACATCTCGCCCGTAAAGGGATCATGAGGGATTTGAACTATCATGATTCTATTCCTCAAGATCTATGGAGATATTTTAGCCGAACTTATAACATAAATCATTTTTATAACTTTACTTTGTAATCAATTTAAGGTTTATTTTCATTGAAATATTTTATGGATATTCAAATAATATCATATCCTTATACAATTAGGGTCAATTCAATCCACATAGAAGCTTAAAAGAAATTTTAAGATGAGACATTCTGAAGTTCATAATAATATTTTACTAAAATTATTTAAGTTTATTTTTAGACATTTAAGAGTATACAATTATTTATTAAATTAATATAATCGATATTATGGGAATTTTTGTTTACCATTTCTCTTCATAAGAAACTCAATCACAAAATCGTCCGATCTTGAAAATATTGATTAAAATGATTTTTTTTTAATTTCTTTTCTCGATGTAGATCTCAACATGATAAAAATGCGTAGATTGAAAAAGATGACGAGATCTAGAGATTAGTTGCAAGAGTATATGGATCTTTCACTCATTGAAAACTAAGACAAAAGAAGTAAATAATTACCTAGGTAGCAAAGATTGAGTTTGAAAAAATTGGAACATGAAAAAATTAGTGCATAAAATACATGTTGAGATGTGAAGCCGAAAAAGTAATTGTGTCGACGCATAGGAAAAGAAGGGAAGAAGGAGATGCTTTTAGGATTATTAATCTTTTGATAGTAAAGGTATTGGGCCATGATATAGTTTAAGGTACATTATCTTTTCTTTGAAAATACTAACTATTTATTCTTTGGTCCATCATCAATTCTTTTAAAATGATTTAAAGTATTCCTGTTCTATTTTCCTTGTAAGCTTATTTATTTTTGTCTATTTGTTTCTGAATTTTATGAGTTCGTTTTATAAATTATGATTTACATCATTATAACAAAATTTACCATTTTAATTTATTTACTATGATATTGTTCAGTCTAATTTAATTGATTCAACAAATTAAATTATGATTTGTGATCTTTAATTCGATTTTTAAATAATAGTTTTGAACCTTGAATGTTTCAATACTTTTAGTAAATTCCAAGACTCAACTCAAATATATATATGACAAAAATTACAGATTTAGAAACAAAATTACAATCAAAGTCAATGCATTTCAAATCAGAATCATTAAAATTGAGTGGTCAAGTCACTCTATACTTTTGACCTTCATTGACCATTTTTTTTTTGCCAATGTACTCCATATGAACGGTTGAATATAATTTAATAATTGTCTTATTTGTGATTTTTTTTTTAAAATTATTTATTATTTTATAATATTAATATAATGCTACTATTTGTGTATATCAACTCATCAATTTTTTTTATTAATTATAATCAATAAAAATATTTAAGTAAATAAAATTTATTTTATTATTAAATTTAATATAATTAATTATTTTGTAATAATTGTATACAAATTAAATAAAAAATTTAAAATAAGATGGAAGTAACGTGTTGCAACTATTATTAATTAATTTCTATTTAACTTTTGCAAATAGTTGATTGTTCACGGAATTTATTCCATCTTAGAGTATCTAAATCTTAATTGAAAAGAGGTTTTGTGTGGTCTCACTCTTAGCTCGGTAGTCTTTTGACACCAAAAAATTGTCCTGTTTGAATTTTATTATTCGTAGCATCATTAATTTTATACTATTTTTATACAAAAAATTGAAGAAATGAGAAATTACTATTGATAATGATAATACTAATAATTATTTTATAATTATTGCATATATAATTCAAATTTTGTTTTTCTAAACTTACAGTGTCAAACTCTTAAGATTAAACAGACACATTGAAACTATCTTATAGCATCATTAATTTTACACTTTTAAAAATGAAGGATATCTATTGCCATATGCAATTAAACAACAATAAAAAAAAAAAATATTACTATTAGTACTCCACTCTCACTAATCATGACACATTATTATCCTCAATTGAACTTCTTTGAGTCTAAGTGTAAAAAATACCTCATTCTTATTTATAAATAAAAATATTAATATATTTAGTTTAAATTTAAATCAAATACATCCATAATTTTATTTATGAATAGTAACGAGAGTAATAATAAACTCCATAACCTTTGAAATGCCCGTAAGGCCATAACACCAAAGTAGGCATACCCATACTGAAGCACAAATTCTCATTCGACACCCCAATTTTGGAAATAGAATTTTATTCTCACAAATAATTAGGTCAATTGATTGAAGGGGATATCTAGAATCTGTTTGCTATAGCTAATGTTGCTAACCCAAAATGTTGAAGAAAGTATTAAGAAACAAAAATAAAAGAGGAACATATATACCTAACTTTAGTTAAAGGATTAATGTGAATAGCAAGTCAAAATAGAATAATATTAATTGGAGAATGCACTAGAGCTAGCTAGCATCTCAATTTATACCATTAACATGTAACTCTTTGGCTATAAAATGGTAGCAACCTATTGCAAAATATAGAACGGGATAACTTTTGGGTCCTAGTTTATATTTTAAATTGGTCAAAATTGATTTTGACCAAATTATATGAGAATATTTGATTAAAATTAATTTTGATCATTCTAATACCTTAAACAAACATGTATGTAATATACATGTTTTTGGTCTAAGAGTATTTCATGGAGAGGTTGAAAGTGAAATGGAGCCAAGGATGACTTGCCGGCGGCATATATTTATTTGCCACTAAACTAGCTAATTAATTAGCTTCATTTGTTGGAAATTCTCTTTCGGCAGGTCATCTTTCGGCTATATTTAACTTTCTTCCTTTCATGTGAGACTCCTAAGACCTTACTAAGTCCACAACTTACCATTCTTGGAGAGAGTAATTGAATTCAAAACAAGCAAGTTAAGTTCATTTTTTATTTAATTCCATTATGAATTAGCAATTTTTTCTCTTCTTTTATAGATATATTATGTGTTATTATTATTATTATTATTATTATTTTATGGAACATGATATATACATCATGGATGTTTTTGTGATGTCTTCTATTGCCTTGTAGTTCATCTCTTCCTTCTTTAATATGTTTCCTTTCTTCTTAAGTTGTGTTAGCTTTTTCAAGACCGCTTTGTATCTATTGTATCATGAGTTATCTTTAGTTGCATATATCATTGTCTTGACTTTTCTTTTTGTCTAATTGTGTGCTTTATTGGTGATGTTGAGTTTATTTCATAATGGGATGGAGTCTATTGGTCAAGAGATGACAAGTACACCTCAATATCATACATGCATCTTTGTTCATTTTTGAAGAACAAACACTTGATTCTCTCATCCATTTAATTTCAATTTTTAGCAATCGATGTGCATACTCAAGATTGAAGGACCTACCTTCATCTTGAGAATAAAGCATGTGCATTGATAATAAATTCCATTTTGGTGTTTTCTTCTTTTTCTAAACAAATTTGTTTGTAACACCCAATAAATTTTTAAATGATGTCATTTATTCGATGCTATCAAGAATTTAGATGATTAGATTTCTACTCTTGCGATCTCCCATTATACTATTTATAATTAGTTGTGATTTTTAACTAAAAACCATCCACTTTTTGATCAACTCTCACAATTGGATCATTTGAAACGTGTTATGATTGAATAAGAAGTGTATATACCTCCACTACGAATAGCTCTCAATCTTTTTTTTACAAATATGATGTATTTCTTCCTTTTCAAACGTAATATTTTTAAGACCAACTTAGATAGAAAATTGTGGAACTTGACTCTTTAGCCTGGATCCAATCGTAACAAGTAAACTCCACCACTACAATAAAATACAAGTTTAACAAGAGAAAAATGCCTTAAAATGCATAAAACCCCTTTGAAAAGAAAAAAAATCTCAGAGATATCATAGGAGTAAAAAATTGCTTGGAAAACAACTTTTTCTTTTGAGGGGTTTACATATGCGAAACAGATTTTATTCAATTAAGATAACTATTGCACTACCCCTTGAATTTTCAAGGAGTTTGCTTGTTAAAAATATTTATTTTCTTAGAAGTTATCTCTCTCAAATATTAGCTCGGAAACTTATTGTGTTCTTTGTAGTGTACATGTTTGGTATCCATTTGAGGTATATCACTACAAGAAAATCATTTATTTGTGGCGACCAAAAATCCATTTAAAGGGAGAAAAACAGTCACAACAAACATATTTGTGGCGGTCTAAGACAACCACAAATAACATAGTCGTAAAATTTCATAGCGGTCAAAACAAACACAAATGTTTTTTTTTTTGTTAGCATTTGTAAGGAGTCCTCGCAAACTTGTGACAGAAAAGTCCGCCATAAATTTGTGAGAGTTTAGGCTGCCACAAAGCATAAAACTGATTAAATAATCGCAACAAATTGTCCCTTTTGTGAGGGCTTAGGCGCAACAAATGATAACAGTTTGTGAGGACATATGCCTCCACAAATTTTTAGACTAGTTAAATTTTGATACTTTAATTTTATGTATCTTGCCTTTGTGATTGTTCTTCAATTCATAGTTTTTATCAATTTTTAGAAGGAGAATACGAGAATGATTCAAATAAAAAAAATGAAGAATACAAATAACCCTACTTTTAGAGAAGAAGAAGGGAGATTTGGTTTTCAGCCAACCCCAAAATAGCACATGTATATAGTTGCGGATCTTGAAAAATTTAATTAGATGATCAACATAAAATATATTTTGATTTTGATGTATTAGTAATTGTATTTTTTGGATATACACTCAGCTCAAATCCAAGTATTACAATTTTATTAAATTGCCACTAAATCACACAATTTGATATTATTAGAGAAATATTAGTTATATGGATCATATATTATAGATAATTATTATTGTAGGTTTATTTAT
This sequence comes from Cicer judaicum, assembly GCA_037974835.1. NCBI lineage: Eukaryota > Viridiplantae > Streptophyta > Magnoliopsida > Fabales > Fabaceae > Cicer > Cicer judaicum. The sequence continues at coordinate 4,601,327 of JBBPBS010001075.1, read as the reverse complement.
TTATTTTTCTTCTAATATTGTACATGAGTTTTTCTACAAAATTTATATAAAGGATCAACTTGACTGACATAATTACAGTTAAAATAGAAAAACGGAACAAAATTCATCACGAGACAAAAATAAAACTAACAAATAAATTAAAGAATCAAAAGAGTAATTTAACTATCAACTTAATTGACTCAAAATATTGGACATCAAATCTCATAATCTCATAATTGATGACATAGAGTTATTTAAAATAGTAGATTTATCCCACCCACACACGGGTAGATAAATAAAACAAAAATCAAGGACAAGCATAAACACACGTACAAGCAGATATAGGTGAACAATAGCCATAACCAAAACCTTGAGAGAAGCGATTAACACACTTATCGTTGCAGCAAGAACTAGAACATCCATCTGAGCAAGGACCAAGAGAACTAGAACAATCTCTTTTAGGTGCTCTTTGACCTGGCTTCCCTCCACAAAAATAGTTACAAATACATTTTTCTGCATTACAATTCCCATGTCCATCACTCCATTTCCCTGCAAACCAATCTTGACAACCTTGTTGGTCACTACAATTACCCAAAATTTGTCAACACATTTCTCCTTTCACTTTCAATTGCCCTGTTCTCCAATTAAATCATTACTAATTATTGCGAGATACCAAAACAACAATGGATGGAAGTTATATTTTATTTATTTTAAGACCAAAGACTCAACTTGGTCTTCAAAAAATTTGGTTCCTAATAGAAAAATGAAGTATTTTTAATCTTTTTGAAAAAAATTGCATTTTTTATTTATTTTATTAAAATTTGTCTTTATCGAGTCAAAATGAAGTGAACAATTAATTGTAATAGAGAGAAAGATCAAAAGAAACAAAAATATATTTTTTAAAATAATAAAAATAATATTTTTTTTTTCATTTTAAAAATTTCTGAAGATGTTAATTAACAGGATCAATTTTCAAAAGTTGTAAAAAAAGGATGAAAAATTATATTATCTTATAATGTTTTCGGTCACTAATAGAAAACAAAAAAAGTTTATTTTTGTGATCATATATATTTTTTATCAAATTGTCACACCTTATAAAAAAAAATATAAATATATCCTATTTTTAAAA
>JBBPBS010001075.1:4586999-4600028 GCA_037974835.1 Cicer judaicum | reverse complement strand
GAATTAAAGAAAAAACATAGGTGACTAAATATGTCTATACAAATAACGTGTTATATTATTTTAATAATTTATAAAAATATATTTAAATTATTTTAACAATTGTATCTTTGCAGATAAATTATCAACTAAATTATATTTTGTCATAACATATAAGTAATCATATACTTCATTTACATTATTGAATATGCGTGTAACATAGAAATCATATGAGTATATATCGACACGTATATCATGTACTAACATAAAACTTTCAAGAAAAAATGTTATATTTAAGATTTTAAACACAATTAAAATTGATCTATATATAACTCAAATTATGATATTTTAAATTCAACAACATTATATTATAATCTCAAGATTTTAAACACAATTAAAATTGATCTATATATAACTCAAATTATAATATTCTAAACTCAACAATATTACATTATAATCTTATGACAGAGCAATTGTGTTTAAAATACTACTCATTCGCTTCTATATTTAGTAAAATCATAAATTTTAACACGATAAAGTTACTAAATGTCTTCTTTCAAATTTAACCGTTTTCACTCAAAGATAAGTTTCCTAGCTCAAGATATAGATATTTTAAGATGACTAATGTAGAATATCTTATAAAATAGAACAATCAACTTCATAAAGTCATGAAAATTTGTAAAGTTAATATATACTTATAAAAACTTACACTAACAAAGTAATTGAAATAAACTTTTAAGTCTAGTTGATTTCACCCAAAATCAATTTCTATTGCTTAGGTCATTCCTATTTTAACTCAGCTCCGTCATAATCATTTTATGCTAAAAGCACTATAACATTAACAATTTACTTGACATATCAAACCATGTGAGATTTGAAAAAACGACAATACTTTGGAAGACTTAAAGATATCTAATTTATTAATATAACTTTTATTTTACATAGTAGGCATTCAATTAATACATTTGAATAAAATAAGGTGTATAGATACAAAAACAAAATAACATATTTCTTTCCAATTTTTAACTCAATTTTATTTATCAATTGTTAATAGTAATTAGTAAAACTAGTGCATATTTCGAAGGTAATTAAGTCTAGTTTTTAATGGGAAAAAATTAGCTCAAAACATTATATGTGGAGAAAGTTATGAACAAAATACCGAAGATATACCTATATAGGTTTAGAGACAATATTATACGATTACCGTTTCAAACTTTATATTCTCATGTCAAATATAATTTCTCTTTTTACAAAATATTCTTATGCTAAAAATGTTTGTATTCATAAAAAATAATCAATGAGATTTGTTCACATGAAAATTGATTTAAAGCATATAAAGAAGAGAATTTATAGAAAATGATATTAATTCTTTTAGCGTGATATTTTGAAATTATGATAAGGATTTGAGTTCCAAGAAAGAATTAAAAAGTAGTCATGATCAAGACATACCTTGATGAGATTCAGAACTACAGTTTAATTAGACGAGGACAATGTGAATATGTGCTTCTTCTAAAGGACCACCAATTGTTACTGCTACCTCCTTACAATTAGTTCTTTCAGGTTCATCAAGATGTACATGCACATAAATTAAACTATACATCACAACAGCCTCACCATAGTCAAACACTTGTTGCACATAATTTCTTTGTTTTTCATATCCTCCACAATAGACACAATCTCCACTCATTTAGTATTGCTTGAATATCATTTATGTTGTTCAGAGGCATGTCAACTGTTGTAGTTACACCTCCAACATTGTCAACTTTGGTACCATATTTAAATTCCTCACAATTAGTTCTTCCAATAATTTGATCATGAGGAGATGATTTGGAGGAAAGGTTAAGAGTGAGGTAGATGTAGGAGTTCCAAAAATAAATGGTTCAAACTCAGTTTTGAAGTTGTTGATGTTCTTCAACCATGATAGGCAATATAGTTTTGATTTGATTTTGAGGGTGTTCACGCATCGTTCTCCAGGTTTTATAAGGAGAATGAAATGAAGATTGTTTATCAATCTTGATTTCCTAAAAAACATTTTGTTGTTGTTGTCTAGAATGTTCTTCTTCTTCATCATTATTTGCTTAGTTAATGTTTCCAAAGGTTACAGATTCTCCAAATTTTTGTAATGAGTGGAGGCGTCATACTTTTCAATACATGTGTATTGAGCATGCATTGGCCATGTATGAATGTTCTTTCTTGATTGTTGGATGATGTTCCTACATCACAAGTTAGTAATGATTTTGGTACCCATATTTGTTCGGGTCTTTGATGGTTAGTATATCTTATTTTAGAAGATTTTTTAAAACTTGATCTCTTTTTAAAATAGAAAGTTGATTCGAAGTGGCTATTTTTGGAATAATCGGAACACTTTGTTGCTGGCTTTCGAGAAGGTTTCGAAATCTCAGTTGTAGGCAACTTTGAACTTGATTTTCATGAAATTCTATATCGTTCTCCATTTTTCAAACTTTCTGGAGAAAGTTTTGTCTTTGTTCCAGAACATTCTCCTTTTTGAAAATTACTTAGAAAACATTCTCCTTTTATCAAGTTTCTTGTCCAATATTAGTCCAATATGAATATTTGGTTTTTCATTTTATCCTCTTTTCATTTTAGAACAAAATAGTTTTCATACATTTTTGTTGAGTTTTATCAAAACCAATACCAACTTTATCAAATATTCGTACTTTAGATCCCATGATTTTATGAAATGTTTCAGTAGCTTTAATGAAATTTGACTAGTCATTTTTAAGAAGTTCATTTTCAGTTTTAAGGAGAACATTCTTGATTTTTAGATTCATTATTTTCCTTAAAATGAGATTCCTGTATGTTCTAAATAATGTATTTTAGTTCATAAATTATAACATGAGCTTTCTCTTTTTTTATTGTCTTTTAAAATTTGATCCGTTAAAGAGCTACATTTTTTAACAAGCATATTTGAATCATTAATTAAGCTATACAAATATTTTTCAATTTATTCACATAGAAGTCAAGGTTCAAAGTTTATTACCTTATTGTCTTCATTATCTGTCATCAAACATAAGTTGACTTCTTCAAGTTCCTATGTTTCTGATTCATGATAATCATCCTAGGTCACCATCATGAATTTTTTATTGAAAGGAAACTTCTTTTATTACTTTTTTGTTCAAGGGACATTCAATTTTATAATGTCCATGTTTGTTGCATCCAAAACATGTGATTTGACTTTTGTCTACCTCTATTTTGAAGTTTTCCTTTTTATTTGAAAATCCCTTTTTGGTTTGATCAATTATTTTCAATTTTCTCTATATCGTTCTTGTAAGACAAACTATTTCTTCTTCAACATCTTCCTGTTCGATTTCTTCTGAATCATCATCTAGTTGAAGTGGCATACTTTCTTGAGAAGGTTTTAAGGCTATTGATTTTCCTTTCTTGGTTGGTTTATCTTCTTGTAAAAACACTTCATGTGCTCGTAAGGTTCCAATAATCTCTTCTAGTCCTAACACTTCAAGGTTATTGGCTTGCCTTATGGTGTCTCCACATGGTTGTAAGACATCTCATGATATTTCTTACTTTGTGTTGTACTGAGTAAGCTTCGCCAAGAGAACGCATCTCATATACTATAGTTGTGAACCTTAAGTGCATCTCATCAATAGTTTTTGCTACATGCATTTTGAACAACTTGAACTTCCTTATGCCAATGTATATTCTTATTTCTTTGACATGGCTTATTCCTCATGATTAGTTTTTAATGTATCTCATACTTCCTTAGCATTGTTGCTTTCATAACTCTTTTGCTTTCTTTCCTACTTAAAGCAAGAGATATAACTAGTTGAGCTTTAGAATTTAGAAGTACATTGGTTTTATCTTCAGTTGTTCAGTTTGCTTCTCTTTGTTTATCTGATGTTGGATCAGCTTGGTTTATTCTTGGAATGAAATCTTCTTCTGTTATGATACGCCATATTCATGTATCTTGTGATTTATGGAGTAGCTACATCGTATCCTTCCAAAAGTAATAATTTGTGACATCATCGTGAGGTGGCCTGTTTAAGGATCCTCCTTCAACAATGTATTTGGCTTTTGACATTTTTCTTCTAGATTTTTTCTCTAACACTGTTTAGATGTTCTCTAGAGACCAAGTTCTGATGCCAATTGAAGTAGAAATGTCCATTTATAAGGAAAGGAATTTGAATAATAAATCTTCCTATTAAAATTTCTTGTAAAAACTTCAGATTTTAACTGAAGATTGATCTTGGTAGTGAAAACAGAAAACAAATAACATTCTTGGTTTTAACAAGAAAATGGAGAACATTCTTGGTTAGTTAAAATCAACAATATAGTTTATGTATTTAACATGATAATCAATCAGACTTAAATTAAATAGAGATAAGGGAAGAAATACCAAACAACGATATATCATGGTTCACCTACTCGGGCTACGCCTAGTTCAAATCAATTTTGGTTTACAGCACCAGTTCAAATCAACCTTGATCTGCTACACGATGTCATTTCCATCCAAAAAGGCTTTCAAAATGATCACCTATCAATCTTTAGAAAGGAATTTATACTTTACATTTTAACCGTAAAAGGATTTCTTACAATAACCTCAAATTATACTCAACACTTATAGTCTTTGAGTTGTACACAATAATGATAAGAATGTTCGATAGAATCTGAATGATCTCAACTCGGGTTTGAGGTTCGATTCTTTACAAAAAATTCAGTATAATAATAACAAAAGATTTAAGTATGATCAGAACTGACTCTTCTTGAGAATGAGAGATTTTGAAGTATATGATTGTGAATAATTGATGAGTTGTTTTAGTTCTTGAAGTTTTAATTTTCCTTTGAGCCCAACTTTCCTTTTATAGGCTTTAGGAAGGTTGATAACAGCCAAAAGAGCCGTTGGAAAGTGCTCTGCTATAATGTGTTAGATATTGATCAAAGATCATACTTTATTAATTAAAAAATATTCATGTCTTTAAAGATTTTCATTCTTGGACAACTTTGATTGTGTTTAACGATCCTTTGATTGTGATTGACGCATTCAGTTCAAGATAGTGTTTTGATTCGCGCAAAACGGACTAGAGAATGATGTCAATCTGTTGGAGAATGATTGTTGAACATTCTGGAGACTGGTTTGTTCGTTCTAAAGACTAATATGATCATTTTGGAGACACGTCTAATCATTCGGAGACATATGTGATCATTTTAGAGACCGATGATCATTTTAGAGACTGGTCTGATCATTCTTTGTTTTTCCTTTGATGTTGATATATGGAGAATATTCCATGTACCTTTCAATATATGTGCATATATCTCAAATATGTAGTTGAAGCATATGTTTCAAGAATGTTCTTCATTCTTGACAGTAAAAATGGAGAATGATCAATCTTATTTGAACTTGAAGAGGAATTTAGGAGCAATGATTGTGAAATCTAGGAGCAATTTCTTCTTCAACAAATGAGATCTTTTGTTCTTAAAATTTCAAAATTGTGGAGAACGTTTTCTGTTTACCAGGCTTCTGTCAAGAACGTTATCCATTTTCCAAGCTTCTGTCAAGAACGTTCTCCGTTCTATTTATTCATTTTTTTTTCTGTCTCTTTAATGTGATTTTTCTTGCAATGTTTGGTATCTATCTTTGATTAACACACTCAAACACACATGTTAAATACCAAAACACTTAGAATCATAATTATAAGTCTTAATTAACTTTTGTTTAGCTATCATCGAAATATTAATTTAGGATTTTGTCTCAAAAAAATAAACTTAGGCTTAGTAACATTTCACGTAACCTAAAATGAATAACACAAATGCATAAGAAAGACTTTGATACACTTACAAATGTTTGTGAAAATAATGTAATTGTTTCCATCTAACTGTAATGGTTTGTTGGCTTTGGTTTATTTCACGCCTGTGGAATAGGTTGAACTTGCCAATTTTTTAGTATGTAGTCTCCAATGACAATATGTATCACAATACGATAAGGTCCCTCATACGTCGGAGGGAGTTTTCCTTAATTATATTTTTTGACCGATATCAACCAATTTAGAAGGACGTGGTCTCCTCACATAAACTTTCTTGGAACCACTCTCTAATTTTATTGTGCAACAATTTGATGTTTGATTGCAACATCATTGAGTGCTACTCTATTTTTATTTCCTTTTAAATGAAGTTATTTTCTTCTCGATATTGAGGGTGAGAAGTTCTCCAACGATGTTCTCCAATCTCGATAAGGAGAACTACTTTCGTCCTAAAGCAGAGACGGAAATTGGATTCTCCCATTGTGGACTGGGGAGTCGTCCCATAAGCCCATTATACCTGATGGAGTTACTTAATACAATTCCTTTTTGTCATGTCAAAATTTCTCTTTGATCTCAAAGAATTACTATGTTATTCTCTTCTACTTATCCATTCGTTTATGGGTATTCGACTAAAGTGAAATGTTGTTTGATCTACATATCTTTGAGAATCTTTTTAATTGCTTTGTTGGATAATTGATTTTCGTTGTCAATTATATGCCTTAGGGAATTCTGAATTTGGCCATGTGCCTCCTACAAAATATGAGAATGTTGTCAATTATTATGACTTTAGGAATTTTGAATCGGGTCATAGGTTTTGCTTCGATTTACTTTTTGATGTATTCAATGAAGAAGATTAATTTTTCAATTGTCTTGGGAGTTTAGGTAATGTGTATTGTTGACTAATTAATTTTCATATGTTAAAAATTAATACACCACATAGCCAAGCCAAGCCGAATCGAGCCGAGCCAAGGGCGGCGCACGCGCGTGTGGTGGTCCATTTGCTTGCGTTTTCCCTCATTCACAAAATTGGGGTGCCCCTTGGGGCCCTCCCCAAGTTCATTACATCCACCTTATATATCCTACTAGTGAGTGTTATCCCTCCTATGTGGTACTTCTCATTTTTTCCAATTCACAACAACACTAGCTCTCATAAATTCCATCATTATTTCCAATAAATTTTCATCACTTCCAACAGAGTCATTGTATCTAAGAATGATACACCATTTACATTGTCACATTGTTAGTTTTATGTGAAAAAATTTTAACAGTAGATAAAACAATTGGCCAATGATAAGTTATTTCTTAGACGAAGGATTTCAATATGAATTTGATAAGATTTGATAAGAAACACATAGGTTCAATGTTGGATTCGTATATTTGTATCTACAATTTGTCTTAAGAATGTTTAGCTAACACAAATAATCTACAAAAGGATCATCATTATCTATATATGTGTATTGTTGGTTATTGGAGTGATGCAATATCAAAGGAGAAGAAGGTTCAAAACAATAAAATTTCTTATGATTTAGAAGTCAACCTAAAGGCTATGCAGTTGAGTATGACATATCCAAATGTCATTGCTACTAACGATAATTTATATTTCATGATTGTGCATGACTTAGAGATATTGTCTGTCTTTCTTAAAAATAGAGATGCTACTTAAACAAATTGTAGAAAAATGAGAAGGCGACAAATATTAATTTACAAAATCGATGTATCGCTAGTGAAGAACTTATATAATTTGAGGAACTTTTTGCCACTTTTTTTCTCTCTCTCTTTTTATTTTTGTGTTAGATATATGTTCCCTAATTGTTTTTATTTTCTTTTTAATAGATTTTTAATTTGAAAAACAAAAATATAAGAATTTTGTACAAAAGAATAGTGACAAAGATTTTTTATTTTTTAATTTTTTTTTAAAATATTATTAATAGTTGTGACATTAATAATCATTTTTCAATTCTCTTGGAGAAATTTAATCTAGGTCTTTTGAGATAAGAAAATTATTAAATTCTTACCACTGACATTATACATTATGGATAAGTAGTGATAAACTAGAAAATTAAATGAAATTGATTTAAAGTGAGAGAATAAGAAATAAAGAGATAAAAATTGAAAAAATTTAATACACCTAGGATGAAACAAAGGAGGAACGAGACAAAGGAAACTATTTTAAACAAAAGATAAAAGTTGATAATTATTGAAGAACGACAGGAATTATAAATTTTTTGAAATAATATATATATAATAATAACAAAATATATTTGACAAAAATATTAGATATAATATATATATGTTGACCCTATAAATAATTAAGAGATGAGTTACTCTATTTAATAATACAATATAAATAATGAATTTAATTAATTTAACAATTTAATCAAAAAAGCTATTGAATAAATTAATTTTATGAATTTTATAAAATTTTAAAATTATTTAATAATTTATTAAATAATTTCAAATAAATTTATAATAAACATTTAAAATATATATAAATATCAATGATTAGATTACATAGATACATATTTTGAATTTATATAAAATTTTATATGTTTAATCATTAATATATTATATCAATAATTAACAATTAAATTTATAAAATTTATTATTTATATTGAATTATTAAGCATAATAACTCTTATTTCAGTGTATATATATATATATATTATAAAAGATTGTACAGTATTTAATATGATGTTGTATATTCAAAATACATTTTACGGTCATATAAAAAAAATTAAAAAAAAATTAATGGCACTAAAACTACTTTATAATACAATATTGAGGATAATAAATACACATAATAAATATACTATTAAATTGTGGGTGCCTTTAGCCTCTGACGTTATCTCAATGAGTTATAAATACAGCACTATCACATTCACATAACAAACCAAAATAAACTTGGGAAGAATTGCTTAATGGCAAACCAAATGACAAAATGTTTCTATTTCGTTGCCATCTTGGTTTTAGTTGTTAAAGGTAAGCCATTCCACCACTGTCATGACTTTTATTAATTGATTATTAAATTATAATAAAGATTAATGTTCTTTTTTTTATTTTTTACAAAAGAGTAATGTTCTGTTTGTTAAGGATAATTATAAAAAATTTAATAATTTTGAAATTATTTGTTAGATATTTTTTTAAAAAAACATGGAAGTTGTTTTATATTTGTTTACCATAATGAAAATCACTATTTTTATAAAATAATCAATTTTTCAATAATGAATATAACAAACAGGTGTGACTAATTTTTGTTGTGTTTTTGTTTGAGCATATATAGTGCAGTTAATAGAAGTAGAAGGTACTTGCACAAAAATAATTGGACAATGTTCAGCAACAGATTGTGGTACACATTGTAAATCATTTGCAAGAGGTGTTCGTACATTAGAATGGTCGTGTTCTTTCTTCAACTTATGCACATGTACTTTTGATCAGCCACCACCAGGATTAACACAACCTACATGCGAAGTTGGTTTGGGACTATGCACTCGTGACTGTGATCAAGCTTGTTGCAACGCTAAGTGTGTTAGCCGTTTTGTTCATACAGGTGTTGGAACTTGTATTGATGCATTTAATATGATTCTTTGCCTTTGTTCCTATCAACGTTGACCTTATTCTCAATTCAAATAAAGTCGCTTAGATGGTTATATTAGTCATCATTTTGTATTATTATAAGTTTATATATAAAAACAAATATATTACAATAAAGTACTACATCCATCTTTAAATATAGGTCTCTTTGATTAAATTACGAAAAATAAAGTAAAATTATAGTAATATTATAGTATATTTAAGTACGAAATTTGTAAGGTTGATGGATCTATTTGATCTTTTATTGAAATGCACTACAAGTATTTATGAAATTTGTGAGGGCCACAAATGCGAAAAAACAGTCGCAAAAGACATATTTATGGCAGTTTTAGGCAACTATAAATTAGTTGATCACAAGCCTTTGTAGCGACCAAAACGGCCATAAAAGTTGAATTTTTCGTGATCATTTGTGAAGGTAAAAGCAACCACAAATTGCCCTTTTTGTGAGGACTTAAACCGCCATAAATGCCTCTTGAAGCTGATTAAAAAAATTAAGCTTTTGTGGGGCTTAGATAGCCACAAATGTCTTCTTTTGTGAGAGTTTAGGCTGCCACAAAATTTTGACTTTATTAAAAAAATAATTTTATTAAATTCAAAATTAATATTAAAAAATTATATTATATATAATAAATTAATATCAATATAAATTAAAATATTAAATTTAAAATATAATATTATAATTTAATTAAAATTTAAATTAAATTTAAAATATAATATTTAAATTAAATTTAAAATTAAAATAACTATTATATATAAAAATATAATATTAATATTAATTAAAGTAATTAGTACCAAACCAAATAAAATATTCTAAAATTAATAAATGATGTCTTACAAACCAAAAATTAAACACACTATAATTAAGTAGTACAAAATATAATGTGTTCATAGAAATCAAAATCTTGATTTGCATTTAGATAGAGTTTTTGCGTTACTTTTAAGAGTCAAGGTCAATATTCTATTGTTCGAGTTTAAGTTACCATTTTTATACAATTTATATTTTATTTTAATGAATTACTGGTGTGTAGTTTGTGCTAAATATGAAATATATTACCGTTTAAATAAATTTATTTATTTCTTGTAAATTATTTAAAAATATTTAATTGTGTGTAATATTATACTATGTCAAACACATATTATGGGATTGTCTGTGTAAATTTCTCCTTTGAGTTATTTTTGAAGTTATATTTTGAATAAATTTGATTTACGAAACATTGGTGTGTGATCATATAATAACATAGTCTTTAACGTTATATTTTTATTTGATGTTATGGGTACGGTGTGTTAGTTTGTATGTACATATGTTAATCTATACAACTATTTGTAATTTTATATCCAAGGGAGGGAATAATCTTATCCAAAAAGAATAAGTCGTGAATGATCACGAAATTCAAAAATTTAATATATGATTATAGCCGTACATACTTAAATAAACTAAATTCAAATAATTTTTATTGGTATGTCAAAAAAAGTTATAGTGATAAATAGTTTCAATTCAACAAAATTAATAACAATGTCATTAACAAATGTATTTTACAATTGAATTTAAAATAACATTTAAAAAAAAAAACTATAATGTATTTGGTGATTGCTCTATTTTAAAAGTAAGACTTAATTATAGTTTTGATTCTTGTAGTTTAGTTGAATCATGAAAATAGTTATTTCATTTTATTTTTCTCGAGTTTTAGTTTCCGAAACAACATTTTAGTTTAAAATTTGATAAAATATCATTTTTTTTTTGCGCTTATGTAAGCCACAACATGTCTTAAGATCTTGTGGTGCAATAATTGTACATAAAATTTATTATTATAAATCGTATGATATGACTTAAAAAAATAATATTTCATCAAATTTTTGATCAAATTCTGTTTGAGATACAAAAGTAAAAATAAATAAAATAAAAAATTATTTTCGTAATTTAATTAAAATAAAAAAATTAAAATTATAACTAAAAATAAAAATAATATGACTTTAAATTGTATATATCTCTTTTGTGTACTACCAATTTGATTGAATAAATATCATTTTCTTTTTTTGTTTTGTCCAAGAAATATAATAAATCCTACAAAACCTCCAAATAAGCTGTAACTCTCAAGGATCGAACAAAAAGTACCACACCTCTTGATTGACTTGAGAAAAAAAAGGCACAAATACCAAAATATGATTAATCAAGTACAGAGAACTCATCGTGAATTGTGAAGGTAATATACTACATATTTTTTATTTTGATTAGTATTTAATTGACATTGAATATTGATTTACCATAAAGATAAATAATTTTAATTTTAAATTGGAAAGCAAGGTAACAAATCATTTTAACACAATAATTTAAAGAAGTTTGTTATGAAATCAGCAATAGATTATTGTGCAAATTATTGTTTTTTCAAATTTTATTATTACATTAGTTTTATGAAGTAAACGAAAAGATTTGTAAATTGTTATGTGTTGTTGAAAAGAAGTATAGAGAAGTGGAGTATCTACATAAAAATATAACAAATTAAAAGGAGGAAATGTTGATTCAATGTTTTTAAGTTAATTAAATATGATATTATTTTTATACTAAAAGAAATGGTTAGGGGTTGGACCAAGTAATACGGACTCAAGACCCATGATTAAATAGTTAGGAGTTCAATCTCTAAGTATTGTGTATGCGGAAAATGTAGTAGGTAGTGTAAAACTTGTCTTTCGTGTTCAACATATTCTCTAACAAAGAAAAGTCACCGTGGTGAATATTTTTTATCTAAAATATAGTGAAAGAAAAAAACTATCTCTTAAACAAAAATAGGGTATGTATGTATTAGAAAAATATTATTAATTATTATAATAATGATAATCAAGAAAAATACTGTCTATAATAATTTAGATTCAAATCCTTTATCTTCCCCATTTTAATTTTCGTTTTTCATAGAAAAAATAAAGGTTAATTGCAGTTTTGGTTCCTCTATTTTAGTTGAAAGCACATGTGTTTTACCGCGCTTGTGAAAAAAACGCTGTAATAGGTAAATTTAATTATTTGAAAGCGCATGTCTTTTATACCGCTTGTCCTAAAAGCGCTGTAAAATATTATGTGAAGGTGCTTCAGTTTTCAGCGCTTGTGTACAAGCGCTGTAATAGCCTTGTAAACATTATGCGCAAACGCTATATGATCCTACAACAACGTTTTTTCACACTGCTTGTCATTAAAGCGCTGTTATAGGCTCCGTTGTTTTTAAAATATATTTACAACATCGCTAGTATTTAGTAAGCGCTGTAAAAGGAACGCTATAAAATGCCATTTTTTGCGTAGTGCTTGTTTCTTAAATAAAAGATTTTAATCTAAATTTGATAAAAAATACAAAGATCCAATGTTGGGCTAACAACAAACATTAGCTTGCAAATTCCAAATGATGTATTGCTAGTAAAGAACATATTAATTTGAGGAACTTTTTGTCGTTTTTTTATCTCTTTTATTTTTGCATTAGACAATAGTCACCTAACTATTTTTCTTTTTCTTTTATTGATAAATTTTTAGCTTGAAAAATAAAAATACAAAAAAATGTGTCCAAAAGAATAATGACAAAGATTTTTTAATTTTTAAAATTTGATTTTTTTTTTTTATAGATTTAAGCTATAAATTTGATGAAATTGCATTATATTGAGGATGATGATTAATTTTATGAGTTTTGTTTGAAATGTTTTATGTTTTTTT
>JBBPBS010001075.1:4559719-4576180 GCA_037974835.1 Cicer judaicum | reverse complement strand
TCTTTCTGATATGGTCCTTTATTTTAATTTTAAGTGACAATTTGATTTTATGTTTTAAAACTTCAACAATGTTATCTTTTTTCTTACAAAAATTCATCAAAATTATCAAACAAAACCCATAAAATTAATTATATTTTGTAATATAAAACAAATTTAATCAAATTTGTAACTCAAATATTCAAATAAACTTATATTTATCATTCTTTATTTGATGTTGTTGGAGATGAAAGTATTAGTCTATTTAAAGATCTAAGTTATGAATTTGATGAAATTACATTATATTGAGAATAATAATTAGTTTTATGAGTTTTGTTTGAAATTTTTTATGAATTTTTGTAAAAAATAAGGATAATATTGTTGATATTTTCAAACATAAAATATCAAATTGTCACTGAAAATTAAAATAAAGGACCAAATCAAATAAATAAAATAAAATAAAAGACTATAACTGAAATTAAGTTAAGGAACTTAGGGTGGTATTTAACTTATTTTTTTCTTTCATCATTTTTGCATATTTTCTGGTGGTATCTTCTAGTCGCTTCCTCTAGTCATCTCCTTTAATACATTCATTTGTTCTTTTTCTTTCAACTTTTACGTACTTCTGGTGGTATCCTCTAATTATTTCCTTTAGTCACTTCATATAATTTTTTTTCTTCCAATTATTTTGGCATACCTCTACTGCTATATCCAATTATTGCTCATTACTAGTGGTATTCTCTGGGTGCGTTTTCTCTTATCCTGGACTTTTTATCTAACTTATTTTTTGCGCACTTAATTAAATTAGTAGTGCATTAAATTGTTCTATCTATTTTGGTTCTAACATTTTCCTTTAGTTCTAGTTGCCTCTGGTTATCTATTTTATTTATTGTTTGACAGAATTATCACCCCCTTCCATCTTTTCAACCATTTTTCCAGTCTTCTTGTTTTTCACTTTTTTCCTTATATACAAGCCATCTTTTCAACATCTTTTAGCATCTTTTGTTTTTCTTTTTTTTTCTTCCTAAAACAACTGCAATATATTCCTTGTATACACGCAATTTATTCGTTGTATACACGTCGTCTCTTTAGCCGGCTTTCCAAGCTTTTTAGCCTTTTTTTGTTGTTTTTTTTTTCTTCTAAAATGATAAACAATTTTTTCCGTGTACAAACAATTAAAAAGTGCATCATCTTTTTTTTTCTTCTAGATTTACCTTAGCAAAACCCATTTTTTTGGAAAAACAATTAATAATTCATAACTCAATTTTATCTCATGAATTTAAAGATTTATCATTTTTAAAGGAGGATGATATTGATTTTCATCTTTAAGCTAATGATAGTTTTTCTTAGTAAGGGATATGAAAGATGAAATTAGTTAAGGAAAATACAGTAAAAGCAAAAGTATAACAAATATTCAACTTGTATGAAAACTATTTCTAAATTCGTCTATGTAATAATTCTATAGTTTTGTTTTAGTGTTATACCTTTAATTGGAATTTGTTTTACTTATAATTTGAATTCTTAGTGTTTTGATGTTTTTTGCGATAACTTTTTTTTAACAATCTAAATTTGTTATACACTTGAAATCTCTTGTGAAGTCGTCACAGACGTCAACATATGTTTCGTTTAAACTTTTATTTTTTTTTCTAATTTTTTTTGGTCTATTAAAAAAATGATTACTCTAATTCAGACATTCAAGCTTTTGATTTGGTGTTAGTTTCTATTTTTACTAGTTTAATTCAATTCATTTAGTTTTATTCTTTGGTGTTATAATAATTATAATTTTACTCTCCTGTTTAGTTTTGGGCTAAGTACAATCAACATCAATCAATAATGAGTTATATATACATCTGAATTCATACTAAGGTTTATTATTATTATTATTATTATTATCTTTAATAAAATAAAATTCATGTTATTCAAAATTAATATGGATAATAAGATTGACTAAGATGTTACATTTTGCCAACTTTAATTTTAAGACGTTTGAGTTGCGAAAAATTGATGATCTTAAGCTCTAAGCAATAATTATCTTTTAATAAAATAAGACTGATTGAGATGCGACATCTTGTCAGTGACAGTTTAAGGCGCATAAGTTGTGACAAATTGATAATATGAAACTTTCTTAATCAAATTCAAATTAGTAATGAAATAACATATCGTAAACACTTTTATATTCAATATCTTTTTTGTTCCTTCATCAGATCAACAATATTTTTCAAATCATTTTATTGCAATATAAACACATTTCTTTAGAAATAATCAATGCATCTGCATTTTTTACCCAAAAATGATGTAGTTTTGATTCTTCCATCGCACCTGAAGATAAGTAGGAGCAAAATCACACTGTTGTCAAAAAAAGTAACAACAAGAAATCTACTTTTCCTTTTTTGTTCCTTTTTAGCTAACTTTTATTTTAAAATTATCTTCATAAAAACACAATTTATATATGCATTTAATAATAAAGAGAAATAAGTTTATATAAGTTAATATTAATTTTGTACAACTAATTATAGGTAATAGTTTTTAACAGATATTAGATATTGTAGGGTGATAATAACTTATAACGTATAACTGACTTTCAAAAACTTAAAATTTGACTTTGAAGACTATTTTTCTTGTATTTGTAGGGGTTTTCCAGTGTTTTTTCTATTTTAATATAATTTTTGGTGACAACTAAATTAAATTCGAGAAACATTTAAAATTTTAAACTTCGATACTTATAAAACTTTAAATTGCACATACCCTTTAGTTTTAATTTTGGATCCGTTTTCAACAATTTTCAATATAAAGAGACTAAAATTATAAAATTAAAAACTTTAATAAAAATAAAATTAAGCCTAAATATAACTTAGATAGTAAAAAAACTTCCACGGTCATTTGACATTGTAAGATGCTAAGGAGCATTTGATATGCTAGGATTTTTAATATTTTAATATTTTTTAATATATAAATAAAAGTGCCACATCATTAAAGGTAGTAAGAATAAAAAGAAACTTAACAACTAATTAATAGGAAAAAAACCATTTTAAAAGTTAAAAAATAAAAGTTCATGTTTGACAGAATAGAGATAAAAAATGCATTTAAACTAATTAAAAAATATTAAACAAAATAAAATACATTTAGGGTCATTTAAAAATGTGAAATAAAATATTGAGACAATATTGAAGATAATGAATACACATTAAAAATATAATATCGAAGTATCCTTGCATCTAACCTTTGACCTTATCTCATTGACTTTTAAAGTTATAAATACACCACTACAACTTTCACATATGACAAACCAAAATAAACTTGCAAAAAATTGCTTAATGGCGAACCAAATACCAAAATGTTTCTGTTTCCTTGCAATCTTGGTTTTAGTTGCTACGGGTAAGCCACTCCACCAAAAAAAAATTTTATGAAAAAAAAAAATTTATCATCACATACAAACACAAAATAGTTTCTGTTTTTTCAAAAATCTTTTACAAGTAATTTCTAAATTATAATATATAAAATATAAAAATTAATAATTATTATTTAGAAGTGATTATCTTTTTCCCTAATTTATTGTGTTTTGTTATTTTTGTGTCCAAACATAGTGCAATTAATACAAGTAGAAGGTGTTTGCACAAAAATTGTTGGACGATGTTCTGCAGCAGATTGTGCGTCTCGTTGTAATTCCACTGCAAATGGTGCACGTGTGTTAGGAAGTTCATGTTCTTACAACAACTTATGCACTTGTACTTTCGATCGTGCTCCCCCAGGATCACAACAACCTGCTTGTGACATTGGCATGGGACTATGCACTCGTGATTGTTTTAACGATTGTTGCGATGCAAGGTGTAAAAGCGTTTATAAGAATACTGGTGTTGGGAGTTGTCTTGATATCTTTGATATGATACTTTGCATTTGTACCTATCAACGTTGAGCTTAGTCTTTATTTAAATTAAACATAATATATAAAGTTATTAATTAATAAATTTTTGTTTTCGTTTTGGATTTTAAGGGAAAATGTAATGATTTTTATTGAATTTTGTTTTACTATTTTTTTCTCTTTATATATATATATATATATATTAAACTTTGTTGAGTAAATCACATACGAGAAAATAAGTCATTATGCATTGGTAGTGTAAATTAGTTTTACACGAATAAGAACTATTGATTTCATATCCTACTAAGTAGTTATAAGTGTCTCAATTCGAAAACCACATAATCAATGGTTTTAGATTGATTGTGTTAGAGTAAATTTTTATGCAATTCACGTATTACAAAAATTGATTATAAAATTAAATTATTTGAATAGTCAAACATTTATTTAATTTTGACAAAAAAAAAATAAAAATAGGAGTATCAAGTGTTTTGACAATCATTTTTAGCGAGGGGTAGTGCTTCGGGTAGTGCTTCATGCACTGGTAATGTTCACTCCTCTTTATTGGGTTCCCCAATATTTGTTCAAACTCTTCCAATGTTGGAGCCAATTGAAAGTACCTAAAAGTAAAACACCTCAAGGGAGGGTTATAGGATTGGGCCAACATTGTAAAGGTGTCTACACGCTGCACTTTTTTCAATTTTCAAGTAAAATTATTACACAGTCTCTAACTTATATTACGTTTCACTCAGCCTGAGTATAGAGTCCACTTACAAGTGTGTGAATCGTGTTAGTATAATGTGAGTATAAATAAATAAAATAAAATAATTATCACAATTAACATAAATCATCATAAATACATATAAATTACCATAAATAAATAAATAGAAAAAAAGAATAACTACAATTAGAACATATTATCATAAATACATTTAAGTTACCATAAATAAATAGAAGAATGACTACAATTACAACAAATTATCATAATTAATACATGTATACCTCCACAATTAGAATAAATTACCATAAATGCATATAGTTAATATATTATAGGAAAACATATAAAATCACTACAATCATATTCACAATAATTCTCATGAATGATTATTAAGGTTATTCTTAGCATTTTTCAAAAACTTCCCATAATCACTTAAGGTATGATTTTAGAATAAATTAAATCAGAATTGATATTTTCTTTCTTTTTATTTTATTTAACTTAACGAAAAGTCAAGAATATCCTTAATACTTATTATTATATTTTTTCTGCAAATAAAAAAGAATAACTGACAAAATTAGGTGTCAACAGCCTAATTGTTTATTTTTATCATTATTTATTTATTTTTTAATTTTTTTAATTATATATTTATTATTTTACATAAAGACTTTAAAAGTGACAGACAAAATTCGGTGTCTACTGCGTTATATTAATATAAAAAATTAATATATCTCTTTTAACTGGGTTACTTAACTAAAAAATTTAATAAAATGAGGCGATGATAATTTTATAAATATTTAAAATTTATTTAACGCAGTTATATTGATAACTGATTTTAATATAAAACCAATTCGTGTTTATTTTTCACTGTACTCACATTCCACTTTATTAACTATTCTATTATAAACCTTTTCTATTCTATAATAATATTTGCAACTGCATGTCTAGTTTTTATTCCAATCCACACCCATTGCTTAATTCAGTTTCATGTTTTATCGCTGACGTCAACTTTTTCACAATCGCCAAACTTAGTTTCATCGCCAACAAAAAATTCAAAATGTATTTTTGTATTTTGAAACTTTCGATGAAAAAGAAAGTTTCGAAAATTAATTTATGACTTTTAATGAAGATGAATATTTTAATATTTAAAAATTTATTTTAAAACGTTCCATTAAATTTTTTTTAGAATATTTTATTTGCAAATTGCATGGCCCTTAGTAAAAAAGTTTAGAGGCTCTAGTGATATTAGAAAAATACAAGTGAATGAGCTTGATCGTGAAGTCTAGTGATAATTAGGGTTTGACAATTATGTTGTTGAGTCTTAAGAAATGATTTATGCTAATAATGAATGCCATATATGGATATACAATAAATTAAAGAAATAAAAATTCTTATAGTAGGTATAAAAATAGTATTAAATTATAAGAATGACGTCTATGATCCATGAATCAATAATAACTATTATGTTTCATTTTGACTGTTTAGTTGTGATCTTGTATTATTAAAGGAAAATGAAAATTTAAACAAAAAATAAAAATTAAAAAATGAAAATTTGAAACAATATAGAAACGAAGGAAACGTGAATATGACATTAAATTTAAAATATATTTTTCCCTATGAAACAATTTGTGAAATCTACCTACCGCTTTTTTGTAATTAAGTAAAATTGCTTGTTGTCATTTTAACTATTTAATTTCAATATGTTGGCAAAAATGTTAATTTTATTCATAGTTATTAGCATTTTAATTTTCCATTAATAGAGATACATTATATTTTAGGAATGATAATTATTATTTTATAAGAGAAATATACATTAAAATTAATTAATATTAAAATACACATAAAAAACAGACAAATTAATATCGATATCAAAATTTCATATTATTATGTAAAATAAAAACTTTTATACATATGTAATATAGGATATACATTACAATTAACGGGAAATTGATTTTATCCGAAAAACAAGAAGAAATGAAAAACAAATATCATACCGATAAACTTGATTGCATTATGATTTTAACATTTCAAAAGTTACTTCTATTTTTATCATTTTATAGGTGTGCGGCCATCAGATTGTTAGAGCAATAGGACTATGATGAACACAATTAAGGCGCAACAGAACAGAAGAGAAAAGGGAGAAGCAGAAAACGAAAGAATGAGATCATTCTAATAAATTGTATTATTCACAGGACAAAGTGTTATTCATATGTGTTACACAATTGTTTGTAAAGTCAATTATCCATACAAAGGTAATTAACTAACAATCAATTTTGGTAACTAACTAACAACATTCTAAACTTGGTTGAATGATAGTAATGAATTAAATCTCAACTCTTCCCCTTAATTCATAACTGTTAGAACATTTATAACACCAAGTTTCTTTCTCAAAAACTCAAGTCTGTCAAGTTGTAGAGCTTTTGTAAAACCATCTACTAACTGCAACTTAATTGGGCAATATTGCACCTCAATCATTCCATTGTTCACATGCTCTCTAATGAAATGAAACCTTGTACCAATGTGTTTACTTCTGCCATGTGAGATATTGGATTTTTTGCAAGGCTAATAGCTGACTTGTTATTGATTTTGAGTATCAGAGGCTTCATCACTTCACACCTCAGTTCCTTCATCACTGAATCCAACCATTTTGCTTGATAGGTTGCAAATTTTCCTACAATATATTCTGCCTCACAAGATGAAAGTGCAGTCACTGGTTGCTTCTTTGTACACCACGATATAGCTGCTTCATTGAACATGAAAATATAGCCAGAGGTACTCCTTCTATCTGTGATGTCTCCACACCAATCACTATTTAAGTATCCAATAAGTTCACCTCTTTCACATTTGCTTCCATTAGAGAATAGGAGCCCAAACTCCTTTGCGCCTTTAATATATCGAAGTATCCTTTTAGCAGCTATCAGGTGACTCTTCCTTGGATCATGCATGAATTTTCTAATCACACTGACTGAGTAGCAAATGTCAGGCTTGCTGTTGAATATATATCTCAGTGAACCAACCATTTGTCTGAATAATGTTGGATTAACTTTTTCTTCCTCACTGCACTCATCAATTTTTGAGTTTGTCTCTGATGAATTCGAAATGGAATTGCAACTATTCATTTCCAATTTCTCAAGCAGTTCACCTATATAATTATTCTGGTGCATAACTATTCCTATCTTTATCTTCAGAAATTCCATTCCTAAGAAGAATGAGAGTTCACCTAGATCACTCATTTCGAATTCATACTTTAACTTGTGTTTCACCTTTTCAATCTCTGATGCTTTGCTTCTAGTAATGAGCAGATCATCCACATATAAGCAGATTATCATGGTTTCTTCTTCACTTGAACTTTGCACATATACACCAAACTCTACTGAACATTTTTTGAAACCTATCTGAATCAGAAACTAATCAATCCTATTGTTCCAAGCTCTAGGGGTCTGCTTCAAACCATACAAAGCCTTGTGGAGTCTATACACCATATTCTCCTTGCCTTGTACTTCAAAACCAGGAGGTTGTGACACAAACACAACCTCTTTAAGTGGACCATTTAAAAAGGCAGATTTTACATCTAAATGATAAAGTGACCACCTTCTCTTGCAAGTTAGAGCCACCACTAGTCTTACAATTTCAAGCCTTGCAACTGGAGCAAACACTTCATTGTAATCAATACCATGTTTTTGTAAGAAACCTCTAGCCACTAACCTAGCCTTATGCTTTGAAATTTTTCCATCCGGATTTAATTTCAGTTTGAAAACCCACTTCACATCTATTTTCTTTTTCTTATCTAGTAAGTTAACTACCTCCAAGGTGTGATTCTTCTCAATTGATTGGAGTTCTTCCATCATAGCTTTCTTTCATACATCTATCTTCAATGCTTCTTTATAATTGAGAGGTTCAGATTCTGCTAATAATGCAAAGTGAATGATATCACCTTCATCATTTACTGCATTATCAGGAATAACTTCACAATCACTCAACCTGCTTGGAGCTTGTCCGATTCTTTGAGGTCTCATAATTGCTTCCACTTCTTCTGGTTCATCTAAATAATTATTATTCACTTATGCATTATTTGATTCATCACTTGAATCTGGATAATTGTAGCTTTGTTGATTCTCTTTACTATATATTGGTTCCTCTTCCCATTTCCACTTTTCAGTCTCTTTCACAATCACATCCCTACTGACATGTACCTTTTGAGTTACTGGATTATAAAGCTTATAGGAACCTCTAGGATGATAGCCTATAAGTATCATAATTTCACTATTATCTTCAAGCTTACTTCTCTTTAAATCTGATACATGTTTATATCACAAAGAGCCAAAACCTTGAAATGCTTCAAACTAGGCTTTCTTTCACACCAGGCTTCTTCTGGTACCTTCAACTTTAGCTTCTTTGTAGGATATTTATTCAGAATGTAAGCAGATGTAGTGACTGTTTCACCCCAAAACTTGTGTGGTAAGTTTTTCTGCTTGATCATACTTTTTGCCATATTTAGTAGAGTTTTGTTCCTTCTCTTAGCAAGTCCATTATGTTGAGGTGTATATGGAGCTGTCACTTCATGCGCAATACCTTGATTGACACAGAAATCTTCAAATTCTTTTGAAGTGTATTCTCCTCCACCATCTGTTCTCAAGATCTTAATAGATTTGTCACTTTCCTTTTCAATTAAGATTTTGAATTTCTTGAATACCTCTAAGGCCTCACTCTTAAACTTGATTGCATACAGCCACAAAATTCTTGTAAATTCATCAACAAATATGATGAAGTATCTATTTCCCCCCAATGAAGGTACTTCAAAAAGACCACATATATCATAGTGAACTACTTGCAGTGCTACACTAGCTCTTTTAGGTGCTTCAGAAACAAATGATAACCTATTTTGCTTACTTTTCACACACACTTCACAAATAGCTTTTCTGACATTTAGGTTTGGCAAGCCATACACCCGTTCTTTAGAATTCAAAACACTAAGACTTCAAAGTTTAGGTGACCATACCTCTTGTGCCACAAGTCTTCAACATCTTCGCTCATTGCTGTAGACAAGCACATCAGCTTTCCACTTGAGATGTTGCATTTGTATGTTCTATTCTTTGACATGTTTGATTTGAGCACCAAATTCTTCTTTGCGTCAAATAGCTTCAAAGAGTCACCACCCATAGTCATTGAGAATCCTTTTTTCACCAGTTGACCAATGCTCATGAGATTACACTTCATCTCAAGAACATACATTACATCTTCAATAATGATTCTTTTGTCATCATTGCTTTTGTCATCATTGCTTTTGATTGGTAGTAGCCATCATCAACACTGTACTAGAGTCATCTTCATGAGCCAAATTTGCTTCTTCATCATTTTATTTTATTTTTCTTGAACCAACATTCATCAGCAAAGTGCCCATACTTCTCACAATTGAAGCATTGCACCTTACTTTTGTCAAAATCCATCTTCTTGTTTTGACTTCTTCCAAAACCTCCTCTCCTTGAAGATTCAGCTTTGTCTCCAATCTTGTTCTTTCCATTGTTGGACCACTTTGCTTTGCTCTTTCCCTTCTTCTAGAGAACCTTCTGATTTACCTCCTTCTTGAAAGTTTGAACTTGAAATGCTTGTTGAACTGATCTTTCATAATTTCTATCAAGCACCAAGAGCTCATGTGCTTCCAATGAATTTTGCAACTCTTCTATTTTCATAGTTTTCACATCCATTGCTTCTTGGATAGCTATAACTATGAAATCGATCTTTGAATTTAAAGGTCTCATCACTTTTTCTACTACCATCTGATATGTAATGTTCTCCCCACAAGTTCTCATTTGATTGACAATGGCTGTTAATTTTGAGAAGTAATCACTTACTTTCTAATTTGCTTCCATCTACATCATCTCATACTTTTTTCTATAGGATTGTAACTTTACTTGCTTCACCTTATCTCCACCAGCGTGATAGTTTTCTAAGATGTCCCATGCTTCTTTGGATCTTGTTGCTTTAGAAATCTTCTCAAAATGTTGATTGTCAACATTCTGCTGAATGTAGAACAAAGCTTTGCAGTCTTTCTTCTTGGCTTCCTTGAATGCAGTCTTCTATGCATCAGTTGGATTCCCCTCCAAATCCTCATAGCCATCCTGCACAATTTCACTCACTTCTTGTGCTCCAAATAAAGATTTCATCAAAGCACTCCATCGATCCCATTTCTTGCCATAAAGCACCAAAAGATTTGATCCAAAACCATTGCTTTTCATCTTGCCTATCAAGAATTTATCACTCAGTGTTTCCCTTGATTGTTCTCCTCAGTTTTTCTCGTGTTTCCATTAGATTGAACCAACCTCTAGATGCCAATTATTAGAGCAATAGGACTGTGATGAACACAGTTAGTGCGCAACAAAACAAAAGAAGAAGGAGAAGCAGAAAATGAAAGAATGAGATAATTCTAATGAATTGTATTATTCACAATACAAAGTGTTATTTATATGTGTTACACAATTGCTTGCAAAGCCAGTTATCCATACAAAGGAAACTAATGAACAATCTGTTTTGGTAACTAACTAACAATATTCTAAAATTCGTTGAATGATAGTTATGAATTAAATCTCAACACAGATCAATCAATTTCATCGTTACAATACTATCTTTTTTATTTATTTTTTATTGAATTATCATTTTGATTTCCTAAATCAATAATCTCTTCTAAATTCCCATATGTGAAACGTGTCTTTCACATTGTCTCCAAATTTGGTCATGTGTTCCTATATATAATATAATGTGAATTACATGGTTCATTTAACAGAAGTACTCCAATCTAACACGCACAACAACAACATCTTGCATATCCGTCGGATCTTCAACATTTTTGAATTGAATTCTCATATTTTTATGTGAATTTGTATCTTTAACTTATAAATTTTATGAATTAATAACAAGATTTTAGATTGAGTTGATTCATAGTTTTTTTTTCTATCAACTTCTAAAATTTTATAATTATATCAATATATCATTGATAATGTTTTTCACACTAAAACTTCTTTCAAGACTTGAATTAAATCCACCACTCTAACTTTGAATAAGAATTCCATGTTTACCAATCTCAAAATCTCATCAGGAAAAATGTCAGCAGGATGTCCCTACAATGATTGGTAGGGACCAAAAATTAATTATTGGCAGCACATTATTGATTTCAATTTTATTGGTACATGATAAATTAAGCAATTTGGAAGCATCACGATAAAATAGTCAACAACCACATTAAACACCTTCTTATTTTCTAACTTTAACGTTGCTTTAACTTTTTTTTCCAAGTAAGTAAGGTACTTTTTTTTTCCAAGTAAGTAAGGTTGCATCCAAAATGATCTCAAATAGCTTTTTTTTCGTTACTTTTGAAATATTTATCAATATCTTGTCTTTCACATATTTCACCAATGTAATAAATTAGAAAAACTATATCTTTTGGTGCCATTGATATGAAAATGAGATATTGAGATTGAGATGAAATACACAACCAATTGTGATACATGCATTCCTGCCAACTTTTGATACACTGCCAATATACAGACGTGCATGCATGACATCCTTACAAGTCATCTTTCCCAAAGGCAACCTCGTGACACATTCTTTGGCAAGTCACCATTCCAAAAGTCGACCTTGTGACAAGCTACTGAAAGCCGCCATTCCAAAAGGTGACCTTGAAAAGTGCTTTGAGAAATCACATTTCCAAATGGCGATTTAGATGGAATCAGAATATGAATATATTCCCACGTTAGAAAGTTGCAAAAATATGATCATATTCAATCTTCTCCGTCCAGTCTAATCCTTTCCATCATGTTCAATCTTCTCCATCTAGAAATATTTATTTTCAAAGTGCTTGTAGTGTGAAGACATGCATAGTATTTTATTGGTCATTCAAAGTGTTGTCTTGTTTATAAATAGGTCAAGTTTATGATGATATTTCTTCACTCTTCTTTATATTTCTTCACAACTTCACTCTTCTTTATATTTTCACTCTTCCACTCTTTATATTTCTTATTTTCTCTTTATATTTCATCTAAATGATATTGTTATGGAATGATGATAATCACATATCAGCGCAACACCACATTCAAAATTTTGTAAGCAATACAATACCTTATGTTTAGGGATGGCAATAAAATCCGAACCCGAACCCACATGTACCCACCCGAACCCGCTTGATTCGGGCGGAGAAAACTCGCTTTAATTGGGTGCGGGTGTGGATTTTCCCCGACATTAAAATTCGGAGGCGGGGGCGGGTTTGGGGGTAATGATATTCACCCCGCATCCGCCCCTGCATCCGCCCCGTAAGTAATATTATTGCAATTTTTAAATATTATATACATATATATATATATATATTTAATATATTTAATATTTTTTAAAATATTAAAAAAATATAATTTTATCTTTATAGAAAATATTTTTTAATTTTATTATTATTTAATAATTATTATTTTATTATAATAAATATGATTTTTTAATTTATAATTTTATATATATGAGTGGATGCGGATGTGGGCGAGGAAACCCGAGACCCGTTGCGGGCGGAGATGGGTATCTAAATTTTACCCCCGCTATGAAACGGAGGCGTGTGCGGGTGTGGAGGAAGCGAAATCCGCCCCCGCCCTGCCCCGTTGCCATGTCTACTTATGTTATATTTTTTATTTCTTTTTATATTTTTTATAATAATAAGTTTCATTATAAAATATAGTTTTACTATAATTCTTGTAAATATAGGATTCATCTCATTCTAATATCTTCAAATATATTTTTATTCTTTGCTTATTACAGGATTTATCTCAAAATTTAAGATCACTTAATCACAAACACATCACACCAAATTCTTTAATAATTCTATTGTTGAATCAAGTTGGGTTTCGTAACATATCACAAATTGAAAGTTATAAAATAGATAATTCATTAAGTACTACTTTAGTTGAAAGACAGAGACCTGAAATCCACACGTTTCATCTTTCAACAAGTGAATGCCCCATAACATTTGAAGTTGTTGCACTGCTACATGGCTTACGTGTTCGGGATAAAGCAGTAACTGGATCAACTATGGTATCATGGACAAATGATTTTTTAGATTTGTTAAGAGTCATGCCGCCTGAGTCTCAAAGAAAAGGAAATTTTATAAAATTAAAATGGCTAAGAGAAATATTTTCAATGTTAACTCCAGAATCATCTAATGAAGAAATAATTATACTTTGTAGAGCATACATTTAGAATTGATTGGCAACATATTAATGTCTGACAAATCCCCCAACATAGTACATATTATGTGGTTGCACTTTTTGAGAGATTTGCGAGAAACAGGAGAATACAGTTGGGGTTTCAGCGTGCTTGACAACACTTTATAGAGAACTGTGTCGTCCATCTGAACCCGGTGTTAAGTCGATCAGTGGATATTCAAATCTACTTCAAACGTGGGCATGGTACTATATGCCATTTCTTGAATCAATATGTAATCTTGAGTCTCATTTTCTATTTGCAAAAACGTAAATATCAAAAAAGTTAAATATTATATTTATAAAACTATTAATTAATTCACTAACATTCAAATTTATTTTCATAGATATAGTAGAAATTGTATGAAATTTGGTGATACACCTCATTATCATACGACTAGATATTGATCAAAAATTGATCACATGACCGTTAACGATGTAATATATTAAAACATTACTTTATTTTTATTATTTTATTTTTCTTATGCATATATTACTAACAAACTTGTTATATATCCGTTTCTCTAGAGGTCATCCAGAAGATAATTGGCTATGGAATACATCTACATACACTAGTAGAATTTTTCTTTTTTAAGTCGGTTAAAATGTACATTTTAAATCGGTTTCGTGTCCGAGTTAACAACAAACGACTTAAAAAATATGGTGTTTTTTAACTCGTTTCATGAACTGACTTAACAGAGCTTCATCATATTAAGTCGATTCAGCTTAACCGACTTAAACATCGTAAATTCAGTATAATACATCATCTTTTTAAGTCGGATATTTTGACCAATTGACTTAATAGATATAATTAAAATATTAATTTTTTATTTTATTTTTTATTTATATAAATTTCTCATTTTGTTTTCATGCTACTAATCCATGCAATATTTCGTATTAAATTTCAAATAAGAGTTTTGCACTTATAATCACAATTTTATTTAACCATATAATAATCAAAATATACAATATCACAATATCTCATATTTATACAAAAAAAAATATAGATTACAAATAAAATGTATTCCATTTCCGACTAATCTTGACAAGACAGAAAAAAATAATTAAATATCCATTAACAAAATTACAAAGCCACAATTTAGTAATATTCAATAAACATATATTAGTATCGTTATTTTCTTCAATTAATTTCAAAATAAAATCCGCACGATGTTTTTGAACTTATTCACTTTGATGCGGGTGAATTGATCTCGAGTCATCAAATATCTGGAAGAAAAAAAACACACAATCAATATCGGTTGAATCATAAATTTTTTTATCATATGAATATTAAAAAATACAATCAATAACAACTTATAATTTTTTATCATACAAATATAAAAAAATACAATCAATAACAACATGTAAAAAATTACGTACTTGCATCCATGAAATAACTACGTACTTGCATCCATGAAATAACTATGTTAAGATGTTCAACATATGTAACATGACATAGTAGTCACACTCATAGATTTGTCATGTTTAACAAATCATCATGCCCTATCTATTTTGTATAACTATGACAAATACTAGAATGATTTCTTATTTCTTCAAAATGTAATCGATTCTCTTTAAAAATTAACAACAATAAAATTTTTTTTAGAAGATTTTTTTTTAAAGTTGTAAAAATTTATTCATACTATTCATCTTATTTGTTACAAATAACTATTAAGGTAAAATAGAAAATAGTTAGAAAAAAAAAATGAACAATCATACCTGGTGGCGGTGAAACGCGGTTGCAAAGAATATAAAAGATTTGAACAATCATACTTGAAATGGAATTGGGCTATGGATATGGAATGGAGTAAATGCAAGAATATAAAAAATTTATAATACGGTTGTATGTAGTTAACTGTGAATAAGGAAAGATAAAACATTAAGTGATTCTTTACCTTCCCTTTAAATCATATACACGGTATTTGGCAGTTATTAATATAACCGCGTTAAACAAGTTTTAAATATTTACAAAATTGCCACCGCCTCATTTTTTAAGTTGTTTATAAGTAACCGATTTAGCCACAAAGTATATATTAAGTCGATTTTCAATATAAACGTGTTAACCATGTTTCACATATTTACAAAATTGCCACCGCCTCAAATTGTTAACTCTTTTATAGAGTAAACCGATTTAAATATACTTCCGCCTCATTTGTTAAGTCTGGTGGCATATAAACGACTTAAATCTAATGTATTAAAAGCTCAATTTTGTACTAGTGATATTTGATTTGTTTTCTACATAATAGAAATGCATCAAACCGATAGAGTAAAACTACAATTTGGAATACCTCAAGAAATTCCACATCCTCCGAGGAACATGAAAAAATATCATAAGGTAGATTTTCATAAACATGTTGACTATAGTTAGACATTATTCTACGAAAATGAGAACAAAAAATGGAATGAACGAGAGAATCATATTCTTCATGGTCAACCTCTAAATGTTGAATTTAAACCAAGTTATGAATACATGGTTTGGTTTTGCAAAAATTCTAAACCATTTATTTTTGTAGAAACCAATTGTTTGAGCCTCGTGTCAATCCACCACAATCTAGCAAACATTGTTTTCAAGAATTAATGTCTAATACAACACAACAAAATCAATATTATATACCAGCATCTCTTGACACTCAACTGCCTCCTCATACTTTTACCCACACACCACATTCTCATACTTCTATCCA